>QJPP01001108.1:0-14037 GCA_003996215.1 Jaltomata sinuosa
CCGGGGAATACGGTTGTTAATTAAGTCTGGTGTGTTTATTTGACTCTTAGTCATAATTTCCTGTTTTACGTTTATTTGTTGTTTTTGTCTTTGACAGGGTACACAGTTGTGCATGACAAGTACCCGAAGTTCGGGGAAACAAATTTTACCTTACGACCCCGAGCTTGATAGAACATTGAGGCGGAATATGGCCGCACAACTAGAGGCAGCGAGGATCGCTGCAGAACTGCAGGTCCAACAAAATCTGAATGCTGGTGGTCTGCAGGATGAGATCGCAAGGAATGATGAGGATCTCGACTTAGATGGAGCTGGCGCTACGGGCGCCATTGTCGTTCCACCGCTACCGCCCGGAGCCAAGTTCAACATCACTAGCACGATGATCCAGCTGTTGAACTTGAGAGGAGTGTTCCGAGGTGTCGCTGGGGAGGAGCCAAACCAGCACCTAATGAATTTCGTGGGCATATGCAAGTCGTTTGAACTACCGGGCGTGAGTCAGACAGCGATCAGGCTCAGGTTGTTTCCGTTGTCTCTGTCTGATGAGGCAGCATTGTGGTTGACAGAGCTGACCCCCGACTCTATCGCAACGTTGGGAGAGTTTAGAGGAGCTTTCTTAGAAAGGTTCTTTCCTCCCTCTCGGATGATACAGTTGAGGGACGAGATTAGCAACTTTAGGCAGCAACCGCACGAAGCACTGCACGAGACTTGGTTGCGATTCAAAAAGAAGATAACACAATGCCTGAACCATCAGTTGACCGATAACTTTTTGATGCAGACGTTCTACCGGGCACTGAATTCGGCTACCAAGCCGACGTTAGACAACGCAGCAGGTGGTGCATTCATGGGTCTCACTTTTGTTGAGGCCACAACTACTTTGGACAGGCTCACCAAAACCAACAGGGCCTAGCACACACAAGATTCAGAGGTTGCAGCTAGCACCTATACCGTTGGTATGTCAGCAGAGCAACGTAGGAAAGAGGAGGAGCGCGACCAAGACATGGCGCATCTGAAAACGCAGTTGGACCTACTGACTAAGCACTTGTTCTCAGGAGGTATGGAGAAGGTAAAAGCTGTGGGTTCCCAAGGTAGAGCAGCAGAGTTGGAAACTGAGGAAGCGAATTACTTGGGGGGTTTCCAGGCCAATGGCCAAGGAAACCAAGGTCGGAACTATCAGAGAGACAACCACTATGAGAAAACCGACTACAGAGATCGCGACCAAGGAAACTGGAGGAACCACACTGATAAAGGTGGGTTGTATGTTCCACCTGGTAATCGGGATAGAGCTAGCACTGAGATAGGGACGTCGAAATTGGAGAGCATGATGGCAAAGATGCTGCTGAAGGTGGAATCGACCGACTCTGGGGTAAAGGAGATGAGGACTGAGTTATCAACGTTGAGTCAGGTAGTAGAGTCACATTCCACCGCGATCAAGCAGCTGGAGCAGCAAGTGGGGCAAATCTCGGCATCTCTGAACCAAAGGAAGATAGGTACCTTGCCGAGTGACACGACTCATCCGAGGAATGACGCAAGCTGTATGGCGATCACCACAAGAAGCGGAAAAATATTATCGAAATCACATCCGGTAACTCAGACTCAAGGTGATGTTGCGGATGATGAACAGGCGGTAGAGGAGGAAACTCCAAAGCCCACGGAGAAAAGCAAGGAAGTTGAAAAGCTTCCAACTATGATGCCTCGACCACCACCTCCGTTCCCACAGCGTTTGAAGAAGAAAGCTGACGATGGTAAGTTCCTGAACTTCATGACCATGCTGAAGCAGATTTCAATAAACATACCATTGGTGGACGCGCTGGAACAAATGCCCGGTTATGCCAAGTTCATGAAGGACTTGATTACAAAGAAGAGGTCGGTAAGTTTTGAACCGGAAGATAACCTCCACCACTGCAACGCTATTTCTTCAAGGTCCTTAGTCGAAAAGAAGGAAGATCCAGGCGCTTTCACTGTTCCCTGCACTGTTGGGAAGCTCAACTTCGGGAAAGCCTTGTGTGATCTAGGTGCTAGCATCAACTTGATGCCACTAGCCGTCTACAAACAACTGGGTTTGGGAGCTCCTAAACCAACGTCCATAAGAGTGATGATGGCTGACCGTTCAGTAAAGCGACCTGTGGGAATATTGTCTGATGTGCTAGTAAAGATCGGTAAGCTTATTTTTCCAGCTGACTTTGTGATCTTGGATTGCGAAGTGGATTTCGAAGTTCCCATAATCTTGGGACGACCATTGCTAGCCACAGCAAGAGCATTGGTTGACATGGAGAAAAACGAACTGACCTTCCGATTAAACAATGAAGTGGTCAAGTTTGATGTGTCCAAATTGATGAAGCAACCAAGTGACATGAGGGTGGTCGCGGTCATCAATGCTATTGAGGAAGGCCCTGCGGACGCGTATCTTGAGGAGAAGCATGTAAAGGAAAGCGGTAAAAGGTCAAGAAAAAGAAAACACCGCAAGAGAATCTGCAAAGAAAGAGCGAAGAAGTTATCGCGACTAGCGATGGAGCCCAAAAAGGAAGCTGGAACGCCACACTCCATCGAGTTCTCTTGTTTTGGAGACCCTGGCGGTCTCCAACATCATTCCAGAATCTGAGTCATATCGACTTCACAGGTATTCCTTTCTCTCACAGTTTTTAGCTTTCATATGGATACATTGGGGACAATGCATGAGTCTAAGTTGAGGGTGTGGGGAAACCTGTGAGTCACCACCGAGGGTTTTTGTTGTCGTGTTTCTTTTCCCTCCGGTGTGCTATCTAGTAGAACCGGCATGTTTAGGTTGTTAGTTTAAATTATTATTTTTTAGTGTCTATAGTGATAAATGGCGTTTTTGTGGACTAAAAAGAGGCCCCTTAAAATTTTTCTGGTTGTGCACTTATGTTGAAACGATTGACTGTCTGGATCTTTGGATGTCATTGTGTGATCATGATTAGAATGAGTATGCTTAAGCCGAGCGGCTGTTTGATAGTTGGTAGTGGTATAGTTTCTTGGTGCCAAGAGTGTGTGAGCGTATTTTGTATAAATTCTTACTCTGTACATGCATCTAGAACTTGCCCGGTCTATTTTGTTAAGTTTGAAGTTTGGTTGCTTAGGAAAGGATCACAGGCCCTTTTTGTGTGCAGTCCACTTAACCTAAAAGACCGTCCAAATATAAATAACCCCTTTGATCCCTATTTGAGCCATATGATAAGAAAAAGAGGATAGTGAAGATTGGTTGGGAATAGAATGAAAATTCGGGTGTGTGCCTAAGAAAAGAAAAGAAAAATAAAAAGAGATGAAAAAGATCGAAAAAGTAATAAAAAGAATTGTCAAAATAAAGAGGCCGCACCTGTAGCTAGAGAGAAGGAAATAAAAAGGTGAAGAAGGATGGGCAAAATAAAGTTATGTGGTAATAAGAAGTCGGTAGTTCCAAGGAGGGCTTAGTCACTAACCCCTAAATGTACCATACCTGCACCTGAAACCTCATTACAAGCCTAAACAAGTCCTGTAGTGATCCTGAGCGGCTTTCTGAAGAACTGAAATAGAATAGTAAGGGCAAGCCTATGGTATCGCATGTGCATTGTTTGAAATCGGTTGTGAGTGTGAGCGCTTACCTAGTCCCAAATCTTGTGTGAGGGATTTCTTTGTGGTGAGGGCACCAAGATGTCTGTATTGCCTATTGATTGTTAGGGTAGCTGCGCGTGTGTATGTAGAGTGTTCTATCATATCAGAATGACATGTTTGGATCCTTGCAAGTTAGTGTTTCATACATTGTGTGCTACAAGGGAGCTTGATTTAATGAACTAATGAATGACCATGAGTTGCTAAAGACACGAGTTTGTTTGCTTAGTTGAGTCGTCGTATTATTGTTTTGTGTCATGTTGCTTGAGGACAAGCGAACGTTTTAAGTTGAGGGTGTTGATGTGCCACCAATTTACGGCACTTTCGACTCCTTTTTACTAAGAACAATCGTACGTTTTCAAGCAACCGTCGTCGTTTTTGATGTTTTTATGTTATATTTGTAGGAAATGGAGACAAACACGGAAACGGAAGGAAATACAAGCAAAAACACATTCTGCCTAAGAGTGACGGCCTGAGTGACGGTCCGTCAAACATGTGACGGTCCGTCACATGTGACCGTCAAGTAGAGGAAGTGTACTGCCTAGGAGTGAAGGCCGCCGTGACGGTCCGTCAAGGTGATGACGGTCCGTCACAGTGACCGTCAGGTTGAGCTACACCACTGCCTTGTGGTGACGGCCAAGGCGACGGTCCGTCAAGGTGGTGACGGTCCGTCACCCCAAGCCGTCAAGTTGAGACAGTCGGCGACACGGAATCCGAGCGTTTTTGGATTTACTTCCTGGACTCCTATAAATACCCTATGTTAGGTTTATTTTAATTATCATTGATATTATTCATTCATTATACAATAGTTCTCCCAATAGTTTTAGGAGTTTTTGAGCGAGTTTTGAGAGAGGAAACGCGCTACACCCGATTTCCTTCTCCTAAATCTTGTTCTTGATTCGTTCTTGGGATCTTTGGTTTCTTGTTCTTGGAATAATTAAAGATTGTTCTCAATACATTGTAAGGATTTCTTTTCTTTATTATGCATATGACTTTCTTTTATTCTTCTACTAGCATGAGTAACTAAACCTCCCACAACTAGGGTTGTGGGAGCCATGGCTAAGGTATCGAGATAGATTCCGGGTAGCGACGGGTTCAATATGTATGTTGTCACGTTGTTAATCATTCGTTATTTAATGTTTTCTAGTGGTTGCAAATATTAGAACATGCCTAGATATAATTTGCTTGAGTAAAGAGATTAAAACCGGGAAACTGGATTAACAACAAGGATTCGAGACTACTAACTCTCGTCTAATGATTAATGCTGTAACTAGATTAATCTACTTGATGTTTAGGATTGAAATCTAAAAAGCACATCTTTTCGAGGTCGAGGGAATAGAAAAGGAAATTTGTTTATTTGGTCGAGAGACATTTAGACGATACCATTACTTTAATCACATCGTGACACGCATATAGAAAGAACCCGGCTAAGCTTAGGATCGACATTGTTACCAACGCCATGGTAAACACTTCCCTAGTTCATTCTCCTACTGATCTATTCTCATACATTATTATTTGTTTTGTTTGCTATTGTTCATTACAAAAAAACCCCTTTATTTACCGGAAACTATTGACTATTAGTCACATACTTCACTAAAGACTTGAACTTTCACCATATTCTCTGTGGGATTCGACCCCAACCTAATTGGGTTCTATATTTGACTACGACCGCTTACGCTTCGTTAATTCGAGGTGTAGTTTGGGCGTTATCAGTGAGGCAGCTTTGATTGGCCCAGATTCAGTCATGAGACTATGGAGGAGGTTCAGCTTATTAGGGAGAGGTTGAAGACCGCTCAGAGTCGACAGAAATCATACGGGGATGTGAGGAGAAGGGAGTTAGAATTTGAAGTTGATGATTGGGTTTTTCTGAAGGTATCACCCATGAAGGGAGTGATGAGATTTGGCAAGAAGGGAAAGCTTAGTCCCCATTTTGTAGGTCCTTATCGGATTCTGAGGAGAGTTGGTAAGATTGCTTATGAGTTGGACTTGCCATCAGATTTAAAAGCGTTTCATCCGGTTTTCCATGTTTCTTTGTTGAAAAAGTGTGTTGGTGATCCGACCTTGATTGTCCCTTTTGAGGACGTGAGTGTGAAGGATAGCCTTACTTATGAGGAAGTTCCCGTGGAGATTATTGATTGTCAAATTTGGAGGTAGAGAAACAAGAAAGTCACCTCGGTGAAAGTTCTTTGGAGAAATCAGGTAGTAGAGTGAGCTACTTGGGAAGAAGAAGCGGCCATGAAGGCCAAGTATACTCATCTCTTTCCTTCTGATCCCGTTTCAGCTTGAGGTAATAGTTTCCTCCCTAGTATGTCCCTCCGATTCTATACCATCAGTTTCTCTCATGATCCTAGCATGCATTCATGTTTTTCGGAGTTAGTTTTATCATGTTTTAAGTTGCAAGCTCAGTTTTCATGCTTATTCTTTAGTTTTCACATTTTGTTGCTTGGTTGGGCTGTTTCTTTCTAGTTTCCCTTACTTAGGTCTTCATTCGAGGATGAATGATCCCAAGGGGGAGATATAATAACACCCTATAATCCAAACCATCTATCGAATTATGAATCCAGTGAATTTTCTTTATTTTCTACAATTGTAGGTCACCACGAGCAGCGCTACGAGCGTCGTAGCTTAGACGGCCCATGGGGTGCCTCGTGGGAACCAAACAGTGAGATTGTGCCAAGTTTGCCTCAGCCCGATGGGGGGTCATGATAGGCGTTGCAGGTATGATGGCCCGTGGGAACCCGCCATCGGGATCCCCCAGCCATGCTTTCCCCTATCACCCCAATTTCCTCAACGGGTTAGGCCATGGGCATCGTGGGTACGATGACCCATGAGTGCAATCCATCAGATTGATCTAGGGATCCTTTCCCTTGTCCGCCCTTCCCTCGATGGGCAACCTCACGGGCGTCGCAGGCACGACGGGCCGTGAGAGCTCGTCGTCAGAATATTCCAGCAGACCCCATCCAAAGTACCCCCCCTGCTCGACGTCTTGGCCGACTGGCCGTCATGGGCACGATGCCCATCGGGTATCCCGTGAGGTAGCCCCTTTTCCTGTAGTTTCTTATTTAAGTCCCAGGGGCATTTTAGTCATTACCCACCCTCTTAACTCCTAAGTGAGGTCGTTTTGGGTATTTCAAGAAGGGTTTTCACCCTTATTAGCCTAAATCCCTTCTCATTACCTCATTCACCTCCCAAAAGGGAAAGAACTCTCTCAAGCTCAAGGTCTCAAGCTCTAAGTCCAAGTCTCCTAGTCTTTTCAATTCCAAGTGGGTTAGCTTCAATCAAGGTATGTGGGTAATTAACTGAGGGTTCCTTCCACCTTTGTGCCCAAAACCCCTAAATTGTATTTTTGATTTCATGAACTTTCCAATTAGGGTTCCTACCCAATTCTTATGGGGTTTTGCTATATATTGTCTTCTCATGGTTTGATTATGAAATCACTATTATATTGTATGATTTTGCATGGGTTGTTACATATGAACTCCTTTTTCATGAATTGAAGGCTAATTGAAGAAATTTCTACATGCATGAAGTGATTTTAGTAAATTCGGTATTTGTAGCATGTTTTCATGAATTCCAAGTAAATTGCATGCCTAGTTCCTATGTTTTATGAAAGTATATGTTATTATTAAATTGAACTAGTGACATGCAAGTTTTCAAGTTATGAATTATTATGCAAGACAAGACACCCGATGTACCATCAATGCTCATGAATCATTTTCCAAACCTCACAATAACAAGTATACTAAGAGAGATTAAGAAAGTAGGCGGTATACCGGTAACCTCAATGACTATAGAAGGAGAAGAACAAAGAGGTAAACATGCCCCAATACAAGAAACAATAACCCAACTAGGCATACAATCTCTTGTCAAGAATTCAACAACTGAAAGCCCAAGAGCAACCGTAACCATATTCAATCTCATAAGAAACCATAATAGGAACCAATACCGGGAAAATAGTAACAATTAGTCTATCTACAATTCACTGGGAACCCATACACCCGAGAAACATAAGCAAGTGAAGATAACCCCCCCCCCCGACAGCCCATACTACTAGAGCATACAATCAACAAATAGCAAACAAGGGTGGAACCTAACACAAATGAATGATATGATATGATATGCTGAACTAAGTGTAACCGCGGTGTCGTATGTTACCCCCTACGGTGCCTCAAAGGTCTAATAAAGGCGGGATCTATGAAAGGAATTCTCTCGAGTACCTCTACTCCACCGTACACCCCTTTGTCTGGTCACCATTTTACCAGTAGCACTTTGTCTGGAATAACAGGGTCAATAAAGGTTTACTCGTTGACGACATACTATACTCAAACCTCAAAATATCAGTCCGGAGTACCACCAGATCCAAACTAGTAGTCAAATGCTCAAAATGCATGCCTGGATTCTATCCAGGTCTAAATCAATGAAATAAGTCTCATAAACCCCCTTCAAGGGTGCTTTGGTGTCAGGTCTAAAACAATAGTAAAACAAGTCTGATGCTCGGCCTCACCGAGTCTAATATCATTTCTTATCTATAAAAGAGTCAGTCTAGCACCTCAGCACAGCCGAGTTTAATATATAGTAGGAAAACACTGACAACTTTCTCTTTTAACTTTTCTTACCCCAAGAAGATCCATTAAGATAATACCAAACCATTTCATAATCTTTTGTTTCTCAAAAATGGGTCCCATGACCCATACAAGATTTAAAAATCATCAATTATAGGCCCAAAGCCAAAACTGTAGAAAAATCATGAAGAAATTCTTTTATATGCATGATAATGGAATGCTCAATCACAGACAGTAGCCCAACGGCTCACAATCAACCTATCAACCCTGTACAGGCTCCAATCATTCTACAACATAGATAGCTAGCTCTATAAAACTAATAACAATGTCCGGGACTCACATACATTCCCAATATCCCGTCAACTATGTTCCTGAGTCAATATAAGGCCACACAGGACCACAAGGGTGATAATATAATTTGTAACAAATACAATAACCATCGGAGGAAGAAAATGAATCGGACATGAATAAGGCGATCAAGGTCTGTGGTACCAAAATAGTAAGCCCAACCCAAGGATGCCCATTAGTATAATTTTATTCTATATATGCAAATTCTAAAGAGTGTAAACCATAACCTACTTGTCTTTCAATGATAAGTTGTTGGGATAATGATATCCAAGCCCAAATTGCTCTGAGAAGTCCTGAATGATAATCAAACTATCACAAAGACAAATAACATATCAAAACAAGTACAACGATACCCATATTGGTATAGAAATAACCGGGCCAAAATTCAGGTCACCAATGGGCCCATGGGCCCCGCAACCCAAAATCAAAAATGAAAGCGCACAACATGATCACTATGACCATGTGAGTAAATGCCCAGAAAATTAAGGAAATTGGGCAAGGATTTTTTGCTAAAACAACCCCTAAAGTCAAGAAACCAATATGGAAATTTAGGAATAAAACCCGGAAATTGGAAAGAATCACCACCACAACGAGAGGAACGAGCTAAGTGAGTGAGTTCCACAAAACCCACGAACATGCAATCACCCGGAAACAAAATCTACAAGCAAATTGCAAACTTTGAGAAGATGGCAAGAATGGTGATTTTTAACAATGGAGAAAACAACATTGGGGAAGGAAGAAAATTCACCAAAACTCCAACGGAGCAAGAATTATCGAGGGAACAATGAATTCTCGAAGGTTGAACTGATTAGAGCAATTTTAGAGAGAGTTTTGGTGCTTTAGTGATGAGGGAAATGAAGAATTAAAGTTGGAAAAATGTATGGGCACAACTTAAATAGCTGCTGGCCCAGGCCTTCGCGAATGCGACCAAGCATCGCCTAGGTGAAGGACAAAATCATCTTCACCTGGCCAGGCCTATGCGTACGCTGCCGGCGCCCGCGTAGGCGAAGGCCAGAATATCTCGATGCTGGCCTTGCCCTTCGCGTAATCGGCCAATCCACGCATAGGCGAAGGCCAAGACCAAGGCCAGCTGACTTTGCCCTTTGTGAAGGTGGCCAGCCCATGCGTAGGCGAAGGCTTAGTTGTGCCATGACAGCAATATCTTGCCAACAACAAAGCCAAGTTTGAAAATTTCTCTGACGAACCTTCGGAAACACATCCAAGATCCCTTGAACACAAATGAGCTGAGCTATTCGACCAAAAAAGGCATTTCGGACTCAACGGAATTGACAAAAATCCAAACGATGGTCGATAGCATAAAAAGTGGGCCCCACGCCCAAGAATCAATTTAGGCCTATCTTTTCAAAACGGAACACCAAGGCCTAAAATGAGTTGGAAGCCTCGGGACCTGAACCAAAGGTCCCTCTAGCCCAAACTCAACATTCCGGAGCTAACAACACTGTCTGAATTTCCATTTGAGGCCATCTTCTCTGAATGTTGACCAAAGTCAAACTTTTAAGTTCAACTTGGCTAAAACTCAAAAATCAAATTGAAAAGCTCCCAAAACCCAACCAAGAGTCCATCTAGACTAAAATACATGCTCCAGAGCTAACAGAACTTTCAAAATTCAATTCCGAGCATGTTTACCAAGAATATTGACTAAAGTCAATGATATTGCAAGTTAAGGCTCTAAAATAGGCAAACAACCAAAACAACCAAATGAATGACCCGAGCACCGAACCACTGGTCCCAACAAGTCATAAATGACTTGGGACCTCTACAGGCAAGATCTAACAATACAAAGAATGAGTAAATAGGATGATGACCAGAAGGGTCATCACAAGAAAAAAGGGACTTAAGACATTCCCAGGTTCTACCTCTATATCAGCTTAAAGATCAAAAGAACTAAGTCATTTCATTACTAAGTGGTGAAAACAACAAGAAAATGGTTATGACTAGACGAAACACTAAACATACATAGCATACAACATTTCTTACATACCCCCAAGCAGATTCGAGTCAGACAAAGAAGAAATCAATCAAGCTTCAAACAAAACAATTTATGCTTAATGAACCTTTATTAGACAAACAGAGTTGAAATTTAATGTTTTAATATCATCTTATTTTGAACCTAGGTGTTCAAGAATGAAAGAAAATATTGGCTGGGTGAAACAAACTCACAAATGATTAAAGCAACTAAATCATACTACTCCTAAATACCAAACAAGCAAATGAAAAGGGAGATGGGTTTACCTATTTCAAAGCAGCGATTAGGACTATGAGCTTCACCGGAGAAGAGAAGCTCCACCTCCAAAAAAGAGATATTTCAAGCATTCCTAGACTTTGAAACTTAACAATTCTTTGAAGCTAGAGTGTGGTTCTCCAAAAAAAAATTAGAATTGAAAAGCCAGTCTCAATTCGTGTAAACCCTTGTGGTTTATATAGTGGATTCGAGGGTGAATTTAGGGGGGGGGAATCAAAAGGGATAAATGGGTAGAAAACTTGAAGAAAATTTTGAATTTGAATTCGTCCCAACCGAATTGAGCCATGTCAGTACTATCTTCGTACAAATCTGAGGTGATTTTGCTGAAATTCAAGGGAGAGGATCATTGGAAGAGCCAGTTGTCCTCTTTCTAGAACCTTTGTGGCTCTTCAATCCTTCATAGATGGATATTCACCAGAACAAATGGAGTTTGGATGGGAATTGAAGATTTGGGCATCATTTTGGAGTTGCCAGTGTTGTCGTTTTGTGAAGTTGTTAGGGTTTTGGGGGTTTGTGGTAAGAAGGACAAAGAAGAAGGAAGAGTGGAGAGTAGTGAGCTATTCCGCATAGCATCATATGATGTGTTCTTTTGATGGGAATTTGAGGGGCATGGGGAGCGTGGTGTATATGAGTAATTCATATGTGTGTGTATCTGTATAAGAGGGAGTATAAGGGGTGTGGTTTAGGAGATTGCCACATTTCTTGTAAATGTGGCCTCATTTAATTACGAAAGTAGAAAAATTGAGATAAAATTAGTAAAATTAGACTATATTTGAAGTAGATGAACTTAATTGAGTTAATTCATTGAGATCTTTTAATCAAAACAAAAGTAAAATAATCATTTTTTCAAGCATAACTATTTTTGTTTAAAAACTTAAGACACTAATTGTTAAATTTGTCTACAATTTTGAACTATTTTGAGAAAAATAAAGCCTTGTTAATTTAAACATGATTTCACTCAAAAATAATTTTAACAATGTTTCTTTAAATGGATTCTATATAATTCCATACAATTAAATATAGAATTTATATATATCCTAACCTAAAGTGAAAGAATTATTTTAGAAATCAATTTCTTGAAAGTGTTTTACTTTCTTAAGAACGATTATTTCAAAAATTGACTTAAAATTAAAAAACCTCAGAATTAATTCAGAATGTGGAGGGAAAAAATTGGGTGTCAATAACTGCCCCTCCCTTTGGGTAGGGTGAGTGTAAGGAACCTTGGGTAAAGGGAATTGACGTTTCCAATTTTGTCCGACCACAAATTCATATGTTAGAAAATGGTTGGTTCTAGCATGAATTTCTGTAATGACCCTTCCGGTCATTTCCACGTTTAAGTTGAAGTCAAGCAGATCGACAAAAGTTATAGTAAGTTCGTTAACAAATTTCTTGAACTTTGGGTCAAATGTCTCGGAGCTTTTCTCCCAATATATAAAGAGTTAGAAGTCCCCCGAAATACCAAATCGAAGGTCTACGAGTCTAGTTTCCAACGCACAAAACCTCACGTCCAACGGATCTCGGAGTAAAGAGTTATGACTGTTTTACCGCGGACTGTCTGGCAGAAAACGGGTTGCGAACCGGGTCGCGAACCGGGTCGGGTTAAACGCGATTTAAGCCTCGACGTTCACGTTTTAAAATGCCATTTCAGTTCCAAAACAGTGATAAAATATAAGGGAGGATCCCGAGAGAATTCTTGAATGTCGAAATCGTGCGTAGGCGAATTACGAGCCTAAACTTAAGAACTTTATAAGTATCGTGCGTGTATTTGAAAATACGTTATTTAAAAGTTGAATTTGGTACAAATTATATTATATTGCCTTTTCAAAATATTTTAAAGGTTTATGAAAAATATATTTGATACATTATAAGTATATATGTATTTATTTTATAAGGTTTTTATACTCCGTAATATTTTAACGGAGATAGTAAATTTAATTATGTTAAAATTTATTATTATAATATAGTAGGTTTTATTGGAAATGATTTTCTATCAATTATGGTATATTTAAAGTATTATATTTATTTTACCACGAATTTACGCAATACCCGAATATATACTTAACGGGTCGAGTTGGTTGCCACCTCCACTTCCACGTGGAAGTGGAGGGCTAACCCAACACTTACCAAGTGTGAAAGGTGGCAGCATCTCAACATTGAAATGATTTGCTGCCTAACTCATATGTGATTTACATATGTAATTAAGAATTGCATAATTTGCATACTACTGTACATCACATTTGTTACGTAAGGAGTATTGTGAGAGGAAAACTTTGTGTTAATTATTCAATTTCTGAAAGGAAAATCAATTATCTACGTTAAGTTATTCCGTCCCAAATCCGAATCCGATTCCGATTTAGTTTTGGATTTTCTCGGAGTGGTTCGAGCTTGGACATCGTTGTTCTAGCAGCTTGTCGTCGGACGACAGGTAGGTTACGGTTTAATTTCCCTAGACTCCGTATATATAAATAAAATTGTATTAATGGGCATCCTTGGGTTGGTTTATTAGGTTGGTACCCACAGACCTTGACCGCTTTATTCATAACCGCCTACTTTTGTTCCTCCGTTGTTTGTAGTATTTGCCATATATTTTATTTACCCTTGTGGTCCTGCGAGGCCTTGTTGACTCTGGAACATAGAAGGTGGGATTTTGGGAATGTCCGCGAGTCCCGGGCATAGAATTATCCTTCTAGGCTGGTTATGCTTGCTGAGTAGCTGTGGGCCTGTGCAGGGTCGATAGGTTGATTGTGAGCTGCGGGGCAGCTATTGTGTGTGATCATACCATTTCCATGCATATAAAGAGGTTTTATCCATGTTTTACTATGGTTTTGGCTTCGGGCCTACTGACACTATTTTCTAAACCTTGCATGGCCCGGGGGGCCCTTTTTGATGGAAATGATTTGGAAATGGTTTATTTCACTTGTGGAGATTTTTGGGCAAGAAAGTAAAATTATGTTTAAAATCATCAGTTTTATGATTATCGCTAGACTCGGCAGGGCCGGGGTGCTAGTTGAGTTTTCTTGTTACTTGAGATGATTTTTAGCCTCGGTCGGACCGAGCACCTGAGATGACTTTTTACTGTTTAGACCCGGCTACGCCCGGGCATCCTTGGAGGGGTTTTTGAGATATTTTCCTACTATTTTTAGTCCTGGACAGGGTCTGGGCATGCATATTCGAGACTGGGTCTCTATCTTGATATCGAGACTGGGTCTCTATCTTGATACATGCTCTGATACTGAGATTTAGTATGGGGTCTGGGACCTCCAT
>QJPP01001109.1:0-269079 GCA_003996215.1 Jaltomata sinuosa
AAGGTTTCTGCTATGGAAGAAAATCCTCTAACGACCGTCTGTAGTACCTGCTAAACCCAACAAAGCTGCCAAACCTCAGTAACAGTAGTAGGTCCTAGGCCACTCACAAAACCGCTGAATCTTTCCGGATCAACCCTAATCCCATCCTTAGACACCACGTGCCTAGGATGCAACTGACCAAGCAAAACTCAATACTTTGAGACTTGGCATAAAGCCGATGATGCTCTCAAAGTCTGGAGTATAACCCTCAAGTGCTGCTCATCTCATCTCTACTACGCGAGTATACCAAGATGTCGCTATAAAAACTAATCACAAATGAGTCCAAATACGGGCCAAGAACCCTGTGCAATCAAAGTTCATAAGGCTGCGGGGGCATTAGTCAACCCAAAAGACATAACCAGGAACTCATAATGGCCATAACGTGTCCTGAATGCTGTCTTAGGGATGTCCTCCGCCCTAATTCTCAACTGATGGTAGCCGGACCTCAAATCAATCTTCGAAAACACGACTGAACCCTGAAGCTGGTCAAACAAATCATCAATCCTCGGCATCGGATACCTATTCTTCACTGTCACCCTATTCAGCTGTCGATAATCAATCAACATGCGCATCGACCCATCCTTCTTCTTCACGAAGAGAACAGGAGCACCCCACGGTGACACACTAGGTCTAATAAACCCCTTAGCTAATAGATCCTGGAGCTGCTCCTTAAGCTCCCTCAACTCAGCAGGAGCCATACGGTAAGGAGAAATAGAAATAGGCCTAGTGCCCGGCTCTAGCTCAATAGCAAAATCAATATCTCTCTCAGGTGGAAGGCCTGGCAGGTCGGTAGGAAACACATCAAGGAAGTCTCTAACCACAGGAACAGACTCAGGAGAAGTGGGGTCAGCACTAACATCTCGGACATATGCTAGATAAGCTAAACACCCACGGGCAATCAACTTCCTAGCTCGAAGACAAGAGATGATCCCAGAGGGTGCATGGCTAACAGAACCCTGCCACACAACCGGGGATACACCGGGCACAGCTATGGTAATGGTCTTGGCATAACAATCCAAAACCACACGATGAGGGGATAACCAGTCCATGCCCAGTATCACATCAAAATCTAGCATATCAAGAACCATCAAATCACCCCAAGTCTCTGAATCACCAACAGATAACATATAGGATCTCACAATCCGATCCACTACTAAAGAATCTCCTACTGGGGTCGAAACAGAAACAGGAACAGATAATGGCTCACTAGCCAACCCCAAACAAGGCACAAAGTAGGCAGATACATATGAACAAGTGGATCCAGGATCAAATAAAGCCATAGCAAACTGATGGCACACAAAAATCGTACCTGTAATCACAGCATCTGAGGCCTCTGCCTCCGGTCTCCTAGGGACCGCATAAAACTGACGACGACCTCCACCTACCAGACCGCCATCCCTACCACCTGCTCTGCCGCGTGGCGTACCACCTCTACTCTGACGACCACCCCCTCTAGCTGGTGGCTGAACTACTCGTAAAGGCTCGGCCAACTGAACTGTACCCTGCTGAGGGCAATCTCTAGCAAAGTGACCTATCGCACCACAAGTAAAACAAGCCCCTGATGGCCTACTCAGTCGAGATGAACCCGCAAATCCCGAATGACCACCACGACCTGATGCCCCAGAAACTGTACCCCTCGAAGATTGGTCGCTATAGCCCTGATGGCTGCCCTGACCCTGCTCGAACTGGGTACTACCGAAAGTCTGAAGGGAAGCCTGAACCGGTCGGCTGGACTGACCCTGGTACTGCTGTGACTGATAACTCCGGCTCCACTGGCCAGGACCTCTACCACCATATCTGGAACCACTATAGACACCCTGATGCCGAGGCCTTTTATCTCTGGACCCCTGATCATGTCGCTGTAAGTCCTCCACAGTGCGGGCATAGTCTACAATAGCCTGGAATGACTGACCACTGGCAATCAATATCTCAGCTGGCTGCCTGATCTTTGGCCTCAAACCCCATACAAATCTGCGAATCCTATCTGCCTCGGTAGGAATGATCATAGCTCCGAACGGTGCTAGCTGATGGAAACGGGTCTCATACTCCGAGATAGTCGTAGACCCCTGTACAAGGTGAGTAAACTGCTCCCTGTGATGCTCCCGATCACTCTGGGGTAGGAACTTGGCCATAAAGGCCTCGTAAAACTCAGACCAGGTCAAAGGAGGTGACGACAGTGGTCTACAAGCAACCTGAGCCCTCCACCATAACTTCGCTGGGCCCTCCAACTGGTAGGTAGTATAACCAACCCCGTGAGTCTCCAACAAACCCAGATGATGCAACATCTCCTCACAGGTGGTAATAAATTCATGTGGATCCTGTCCAGAAGTACCCGCAAACCTCGGAGGTGCTAACCTCAAAAACCTACCCAACGCCTTCTGCTCTGACTCTGTCATAACTAGGCGAGGAGCAAGAGGCTGTGCAACAGATGGGACCAGAATGACCTCTGCACGGGGAGCCATAGTAGCCGACTGCGCTCCTAAGCTCTGTGCACCCAGGGTTGCCCCCTGAGCGGATGTCTGCGCTACCTCAGAAGGCCGCTCTCCAATCACACCCAAAAGTTGCAATAGTAATCCCCGAATATCTGGAGACTGAGCTGCGGCTGAAGCTGGCACAGAAGTGGGCACTGAAGCAGGTGGTACCTGGGCTGCCCCCTGAACCACATGCTGCTCGGGCTCTATCTCCACGCTAGCAGCTCTAGCAGGTGCCACTGATCGAGGGCGTCCTCGACCCCTAGCTGGAGTGGGAGGCTCATCTTCACGTGATGCTGATGATCTCGTACGAACCATCTGCGGAAGAATGAAGTAGAATAAATGAGATCTCCAGAAACTTCAAGGGTAGTACGCACGACACAGAGGCAATGAAAGAGTCAAATTTCCTAAAATGTCACTGTAGCCTCCCAAAGATTGAGTACGGACGTCTCCGCCCCGATCCGTAGGACTCTACTAGACATTGGCTCCTATACCGATGACACCGGTGAACCTAAAGCTCTGATACCAAGTTGTCACGACCTAATTTCTCGGTCATGATGGCACCTACAACCCCCGGTAGGTGAACCAATCCCCGTAGCCCAAAACAGTTAGTAATGGGCTACTATTTAGCAAATAAGGGAACAAGACGAATAAAATAGATAACAGGGATATAAATATATACATATGCGGAAACTAAACCAAACCCCAAGACCTGGTATCATAGTACAGAGCCCAAACTACATACATAGAGTGAAAACTATCAAAAGAATATATACAGATGTGTCTGAATGGTAATAGAGTACATAAGGCAAAAGATAAACTAAAGCTAAGCTCCGATCGCCAAGAGCTCACCCTCAGTCTGAAGTAGTCCCCAACAGATCTCCAAGCACGAATCACAATGATCTATCGGTGATGGCCCACGCTAGGATCTGCACCCAAAGATGCAGGGGGTAGGGGAGAGCACCAAATGCGAAGCATAAGGTACCCAGTAGGTATCATAGGCCGACTGGGCACATATAAGATAAAAGAGCAGTAATAGACAGAATATAAGCAATCAGTCACAGAAATCAACGAAAGGTACACAGGAACTAGCCCAGAGGGAAATCAACAGAACCACATATGAGGCTAGTAAGCAGAATATACACACCAAAGGCACAGGTGAAAGTAAGAAACAACGCACCTGGGGTCCTTGAAAGCACAGTGTATACAAGATAAGTTTACGAAATGGACGGTATACCGGTAACCTCAAGTGTAAGAAGAAGAGAGAAAGAGTAATAATAGGCATGCTCAGAGACATGAATCAAACTCAACTAATCATACCAATCTCATACTTATCCATAATAGAGAACAATTCTGTAAGTAAATAGCAAAAGTCTACCTACAGTCCCCGGCCGCCCATACAACCGAGGAACACAAACAAGTGAAAACAAACCCTCCGGCATCCCATACTACCGGAGCGTACAATCAGCAAACAGCAAACAAGGGTGGAGCCTCAGACAATGAATAATATGATGCATGAAGATCTCAAGTGCCATGGTATCTCTGTATGTACCTCCTCCGGCGCCGATCCGGCCCAGCAGGTAGGTTCCATGGAAGGACTCTGCCCGTATACCTCTACTCCACCGTATACCCCTCCTCCGGCACACGCAGCCCGTAGCCCCTGTCCCGGATAGCAAGGTCCATGGAGGTCCAAGACCCCATACTAAAACTCAGTATCAGAACATGTATCAAGATAGAGACCTAGTCTCGATATCAAGATAGAGACCCAGTCTCGAATATGCATGCCCAGACCCTGTCCAGGACTAAAAATAGTAGGAAAATATCTCAAAACCCCTCCAAGGGTGCCCGGGCGTAGCCGGGTCTAAACAGTAAAAAGTCATCTCAGGTGCTCGGTTCGACCGAGGCTAAAAATCATCTCAAGTAACAAGAAAACTCAACTAGCCCCCCGGCCCTGCCGAGTCTAGCGATAATCATAAAACTGATGATTTTAAACATAATTTTACTTTCTTGCCCAAAAATCTCCACAAGTGAAATCAACCATTTCCAAATCATTTCCATCAAAAACGGGCCCCCCGGGCCATGCAAGGTTTAGAAAACAGTGCCAGTAGGCCCGAAGCCAAAACCACAGTAAAACATGGATAAAACCTCCTTATATGCATGGAAATGGTATGATCACACACAATAGCTGCCCCGCAGCTCACAATCAACCTATCGACCCTGCACAGGCCCACAGCTACTCAGCAAGCATAACCAGCCTAGAAGGATATTTCTATGCCCGGGACTCGCGGACATTCCCAAATTCTCACCTTCTATGTTCCAGAGTCAATAAGGCCTCACAGGACCACAAGGGTAAATAAAATATAACGGCAAATACTACAAACAACGGAGGAACAAAAGTAGGCGGGCATGAATAAAGCGGTCAAGGTCTGTGGTACCAACCTAATAAACCAACTCAAGGATGTCCATTAATACAATTTTATTCTATATATGCGGAGTCTAGGGAAAATAAACCGTAACCTACCTGTCGTCCGACGACAAGCTGCTAGAACAACGATGTCCAAGCTCGAACCACTTCGAGAAAATCCAAAACTAAATTGGAATCGGATTCGGATTTGGGACGGAATAACTTGACGTAGATAATTGATTTACTTAATCAAATATATTTTTCTCACAACAAAACCTCAACGTGAAGGAGTATTTTAAGAATGTGCATAGTGCTATATGAATTACTAGCTTAGTAGCATATGTATAACTAGCTAGATATTGTAAAGAAAAGAATGGAAAGGAAAATTGAAGTGGATATACACATAGATTCCACATACAGCAATTCAAATGTTGCCAATAAACCTCACACTGCCACTCCATGACACGTGCTGCCTAACTTACAAAGCTGCCACAATACGCTGATAATGCTTGCTGGCCACTCCCTCCACCTACACGTGGAGTGGAGGTGGCAATTGCAAGGCAACAAAATAATATTTTTATCCCGTTATTTAAATATTCGGGTATTGCATAAATTCGTGGTATAATAAATATAATTTTTGAATATACCATAATCATTAGAAAACCATTTCCAATAAAACCTACTATATTATAATAATAAATTTCAACATAATTAAATTTACTATCTCCGTTAAAATATTACGGAGTATAAAAACCTTATAAAATAAATACATATACAATTATATCGTAACAAAATATTTTCCATAAACCTTTAAAATATTTTGAAAAGGCAATACTAATATAGTTTTTACCAAATTCAACTTTTAAATAAAATATTTTCAAATACACGCACGATGCTAATAAAATTCTTAGGTCTATGCTCGTAATTCGCCAACGCACGATTTTGATACTCAAGAATTCTCTCGGGATCCTCCCTTATATTTTATTACTGTTTCGGAACTGAAATGGCGTTTTAAAACGTGAAGTCGAGGCTTAAATCGCGTTTAACCCGGCCCGGTTCGCGACCCGGTTCGCAACCCATTTTCTGCCAGACAGTCCGCGGTAAAACAGTCATAACTCTTTACTCCGAGATCAGTTGGACGTGAGGTTTTATGCGTTGGAAACTAGACTCGTAAACCTTCGATTTGGTATTTCGGGGGACTTCTAACTCTTTATATATTGGGAGAAAAGCTCCGAGACATTTGACCCAAAGTTCAGAAAATTTGTTAAAGGTCTTACGATATCTTTTGTCGATTTGCTTGACTTCAAAACTTAAACGTGGAAATGACCGGAAGGGTCATTACAATGATATAGATAATATTTTAGTAAATTCTAGTGAAGACGGCATGGATGCATTGGAGGATCAAGCACAACAACCACTTCCAGAAAATGTTACCAGAGAAATGTTATAATCTCTACGTCAAGACTATTTTCAAAGCTTCAAATATTAGTATGATAATTCCAGGCCTAATTCAAACAGAACCCTTCCTAGAAGGTGGCTGCGTAGATTAGGTCCTCTTCTAATATTTGTAATACAAATTTTACTATTTATTTTTTTATGAATAAAATTATAGGCTATTCGCCTTAATTTTTTTAAATTATTGCCTTCAATTTAATACAAGTCTTTTTTATATATTTTAATTTTTAAATATTTCAAACTTAAGTTACAATTTAAAATTTAAAAAGTTTGAAAATTAAAAGTTTGATATAGTTTAAAAAGTTTCAAACTTATGTAAGTAAGTTACTAAGTTAGTTATAGTTTGAAAATTTAAATTTAAACTTTTAAGACTTAAGAGTTTGAAAATTTAAACTTTAATAGTTTAAAATTTGAAATTTAAACTTTAAGAGTTTAAAATTTAAACTTTAAAAAAGGTCTAACTTAATTTATATATTTTTAAACTTTTTCAGTTATAAATAATCAAATTATAAATAAAAAAATGAGGGGGGGCGGTATACTAGTCCGGTACCGATCTGGTCCGGTCTCGGTAGGTACCGATGCGGTCCAGTCTCGGTAGGTACCGGTCCGGTCCAGTCTCGATAGGTACCGGTCCGGTCCGATCTCGGCAGGTACCGGTCCGATCTCGGCAGGTACCGGTCCGGGATGGGTATGGGTAAAAGTTCTGGTACACCTGGTATCGGTTCCATCCCGGTTCCCGGTCGTTCGGCCGTTGGTGACCCCGGTTCTGGTCTGTTTCCGGTAGTCCCAGTTCCGGGACCGCTGCTAAGCTTACCCGCCAGGGGTGGGGCTCAAGCTACTGCAGGAGTGCGAGAGGAAACTCCTCCCCTACCTCAGGAACAGGTTGTCGAAGATATGGAAGTTGTTGTGGAGGATGAAGGGGCACGGGCGGAGGCAGAGGTAGTCCTCTATGACGCCCGAAGCATTTCAGCAGGCCTGGAACTTCTTGAGTGGTTTGGTTGGTGCTGGAGCCATACCCGCGGGCATTGTAAATCAGGCTCTGGGTACCCAACCAGCAGATCCTACGACTCATAGGATGGATGCAGCTTCAGGCATAAGTGACTTCTTCAGGCCAATGCTAGGCCCAGTGATGACAGGAAATGAACATGAGATGCTGACCAAGTTTCTCAAGATGAAACCTCCTACGTTCCAGGGTACAGAAAGGGAATATGATTATACTGGATTGTTATGAGAGGTTACACAAGCTGGGCATTGTGTAACAATATAGGTTTGAGTTCGTCATATTTCAGCTGCAGGGTGATGCCAAGCAGTGGTGGAGATCTCATGTGGATTGTCGGTCGTCTGTTTTACCTCCACTGACTTGGGAGCATTTCCACTCTCTTTTCTTAGAGAAGTACGTACCCTGTACCTTGAGGGACCAGAAAAAGAATGAATTCTTGAATTTGGAGCAGGGTAGCATGTCAGTCTCTAATTACGAGGCAAAATTTCATCCCTTGTCTCATTTTGCTACACAATTGTTGGGTTTCGAGGAGGAGTGGGTTCGGTTGTTTGTCAAGGGTTTGAATACTGAGCTTCGGGTATTGTCTTTACACATGACTTCTTCAGGGAAAGGCTTCAAAAAAGTGGCAGATTATATGAAGAAACTAGAGGGAGTCAGGCAGGCGGGGCAGTCTAAGGTGTTAGCCAAGAAGCCCTGAAATGAGGGAAATTATGGTGGTTTGCACTCCAGGGGTCAGAATCAGCAGGTATACTCAGCCTGTCCTATTCAGTCAGCTCTGCCAGCTGCTACAGGTGGTCGTCCGGGAGCTAATCGGCAGTTTTCAGCTCCTAAGGGCCAGAGAGCTTCTTATTCATCTGCTAGCAGGCCTGCACTTAATCATGGTTGTTTCCATTGTGGTGATCTGGGACACTTTAAGAGGGAGTGCCCTCCCAGGCAGACCGGTAATCAGGTTCAGCAGCAGCTCAAGGCTGTGGTCCCGGCACGTAGAGTTGGTCATGCTAGAGGTCGTCCACAGGGTGGGCGAGGTAACTTTAAGGGAGGCCGAGGAGACAGAGGGAATGGAAGAGCGGGAAGAGGTGCGGCACAGCCGGCCAGGAAGGTTGCTGGATTGATGATCGAGCTCACTTTTACACATTTCCATGGAGGACCGAGGCTAAGTCATCTGATGCGGTGATCACAGGTACCATTCTTGTCTGTGATAAAATGGCTTCAGTATTATTTGACCCAGGTTCTACATATTCTTATAAGTCTGTGAGTTTTGCGTTGGGTCTGGACTTGATATGTGATATCCTTGATTCCCCTATCCATGTTTCTACCTCGATTGAAGAGTCAGTGATTGTGACTCATCTTTATCGTAATTGCAAGATTGTATTTGTGGGGTTGGAAACTTGGGTAGACTTAGTAATTCTGTATATGGTTGACTTTGATATTATTTTGGGCATGACCTGGTTATCTCCATATCATGCTGTGTTGAACTGTAACACTAAGACTGTGGCTCTAGAGATTCCGAGTAATGATAGGCTAGAGTGGGAAAGTGTGTACAAGTCTAAGCCGACCAAAATTATATCGTTCGTTTGGGATAGGAAGCTAGTGGGGAGAGGGTGTTTAGCCTTTCTGGCTTATCTCTGGGACGATAGTGTGGAGTCCCCATCTATTGAGTCAGTTCCAGTTGTTTCAGAGTTTCGTGAGGTGTTTCCAGTGGATTTGCCTGGTATGCCTCCGGACAGGGATATTGACTTTTGTATTGACTTGGAGCCGGGCACTCATCCCATTTCCATTCCTCCGTATCGAATGGCTCCGGTAGAATTAAGGGAACTTAAGACTCAGCTTCAGAAACTCCTAGATAAAGGATTTATCCATCCCAGTGCTTCGCCTTGGGGTGCTCCGGTATTGTTTGTAAAGAAGAAGGATGGTAGTGTGCGAATGTGCATAGATTACAGGTAATTGAACAAGGTTACCATCTGGAATAAGTACCCTCTACCCCGTATTGATGATCTGTTTGACTAGTTACAAGGTCCATCAATGTTTTCAAAAATTGACTTGAGGTCAGGGTATGACCAGTTGAAAATTAGGCCCGAAGATGTTCCTAAGACTACTTTTCGGACTAAGTATGGGCATTACGAGTTCTTAGTGATGTTATTTGGTTTGACTAATGCACCGACGACATTCATGAGTCTGATGAATGGGGTATTTAAATATTACCTGGATTCGTTTGTCATCATTTTCATTGATGACATTTTGATCTACTCCAAGAGTAGGGAGGAGCATGCTGAACATCTCTATATAGTGTTGGACACTTTGAGACATCAAAAGCTCTATGCGAATTTTCCAAGTGCAAAACTGGTTGACTGCAGTTGCGTTCTTGGGGCATGTAGTGTAAGAACAGGGGGTGATGGTAGCTCTCCAGAAGATAGAGGAAGTTAAGAGTTGGGCCCGGCCTAGCTCTGTGACTGAGGTGAGGAGTTTTTTTGGGCTTGCAGGTTATTACCGGAGGTTTAAGGATTTTGCATCCATTTCTACTCACCTGACAGGGCTGACATAGAAAGATTTACCATTTGTGTGGTCTAACAAGTGAGAGGAGAGCTTCCAAAAGCTCAAGACACTTCTGACCACGGCTCCTATTTTGTCCTTTTCGGTTGAAGGTAAAGACTTTATTGTTTATTGTGATGCTTCACATTCTGGTTTGGGTGTTGTGTTGATGCAGGATAGGAATGTGATAGCCTATGATTCTAGGAAGTTGAAGGTGCATGAGAGAAACTATCCAACTTATGATTTAGAGTTGGCAGCGGTGGTCTTTGCACTCAAGATTTGAAGACACTATCTTTATGGTGTCAAGTGTGAGGTGTTCACTGATCATCGCAGTCTGCAACATGTTTTCACTTAGAAGAACTTGAATTTGAGGTAGAGAAGGTGAATGGAATTGTTGAAGGATTATGATGTGACTATTAGTACCATCTGGGTAAGGCTAATGTGGTGGCAGACGCACTGAGACAAAAAACAGTTAGCATGGGCAGTTTGGCTTGTTTGAGGGTGTTTAAACGACCACTAGCAAGGGAATTTCAGGCATTAGATTCCAAGTTCATGCACTTGGGTATTTCAGAATAAGGTGGGATATTGGCCAGTATTGAGGTTAAATCCACATTTATAAAGGAGATAAAGGCCAAATAGTTTCAGGATTCGCAGTTGAGCAGGCTTCGGAGTAAGGTAATATCCAGAGAGTCTGGGGATGCCTCGTTGGATTCTGGTGGTGTGTTAAATTTTAGAGGAATGATTTGTGTTTCTCGGGTTGATGACATAATTCAGAAGGTGTTGGCAGAGGCTCATGGTTCGCGGTATTCAATTCATCCGGGTCTAACCAAGATGTACAAAATTTGAGGCAACTTTATTGGTGGCCTGGGATAAAAAAGGACATAGCTGATTTTGTGTCCAAGTGTCAGAATTGCCAGCAGGTAAAGTATGAGCACCAAAGACCTGCAGGACTACTTCAGAGGATGCCCATTCTAGAG
This sequence comes from Jaltomata sinuosa, assembly GCA_003996215.1. NCBI lineage: Eukaryota > Viridiplantae > Streptophyta > Magnoliopsida > Solanales > Solanaceae > Jaltomata > Jaltomata sinuosa. Next base: position 10,876 of record QJPP01001109.1, read on the forward strand.
TGGAAGTGGGAGATAATAGCCATGGATTTTCTGGTGGGTCTCCCCAAGACCTTGGAGAAGTATGACTCTATTTGGGTCATTGTTGACAGGCTGACCAAGTCAGCTCACTTCATCCCGGTCAGGGTGGATTATAATTCACATCAATTGGCTAAGATCTACGTGAAGGAGATTGTGAGATTGCATGGAGTGCCATTGTCCATCATTTCAGACAGGGGTACGCAGTTTACTTCCAAGTTTTGGGGCAAGTTGCATGAGGAGTTGGGCACTCAACTTACCTTTAGTACAGCCTTCCACCCTCAGACTGATGGCTAGTCGGAGAGGATTATTTAGGTATTGGAGGACATGCTAAGAGCATGTGTGATTGACATCGGGGGTCATTGGGACCAGTTTCTACAATTGTGTGAGTTTTCATACAACAATAACTACCACTCCAGTAGCGATATGGCACCGTTCGAGGCTTTGTATGGGAGGAGTTATAGGTCACCGATTGGGTGGTTTGATAAAGGCAATGTAAAGCCTTTGGGCGTAGACTTGGTAAGGGAAGCGCAAGAAAAGGTAAGAGTCATTCAGAAAAAGTTACTAGCTGCCTAAAGCAGGCAGAAGAAATATGCGGATCGCAAGGTCCGGGACATAGAATTTCATGTTGGTGAACAGGTATTGTTGAAAGTATCACCAATGAAGGGAGTTATGCGTTTCGGTAAGAGGGGCAAGCTCAGGCCCTGGTTTATCAGACCATTCGAAGTTCTTAAGATCGTAGGGCCCGTCGCTTACGGATTGGCGCTGCCACCCAGTTTGTCGGGTGTCCATCTGGTGTTTCACGTATCTATGCTAAAGCGATACCATGGGAATGAGGACTACATCATCAAGTGAGATGAGGTGTTACTTGATAAGGATCTTCGCTACGAAGAGGAGCCAATTTTGATTCTTGATCGGGATGTCTGGAAATTGAGGACAAAGGTGATCAGTATGGTAAAGGTTCAATGGAATCATCATCCGATTAAAGAGTCCACTTGGGAAACCAAGAGGGACATGCGGGACAAGTACCCTCACTTGTTTGAGGATACATGTACTACTCTTTTTGCTCTTTACTTTTTGTATTTTCAGATTTTATCATTCGGGAATGAATGATGGATAAATTGGTATATGTTGTAACGACCGAGTCCATCGTTATGGGAAAACCATTCGTGCCAATTTTTAGAGTTAGAAAACTCCAGGTTTGTTAGTTTGAAATTTAGGGCTAGGCTAGTCTTGGCCGAATTTGGAGCGAGGTATGGTCTAGGGCAATCTGGGTAAGGATTGGGTATGATGTCTTGATTCAAGATAGTTTCCCTTGTATCTAACCCATAAAAGAGTCCGAGAAACTTTTCAAAATTGAATTCGGGTAAGTAGAACTCCTGGAATCAAGGTTGACGTGAAGGGGTTATTCCGGGATGTTGGAAAAATGAGTGTGTTATAAAATGGACTAGTTTTGGAGATTTTATAACTTTCTATCCCGTGTCAACCGCTACGGCGGTTGACACTCTGCCATAGCAACCTCCGCTGTAGCGGAGAAATTACCGCTATAGTGAAAGTCAACGATGATCAGCCTCCGCCATAGAGGACGACTCCGCTACGGTGGTACCGCTATAGCGGAGCATGATGGGATTTAATGCAGAAATTTCTCCAAAATTGTTTAGTTTTTCTTGAAATATTTTGGGAGAAGAAGGGGGGACTTTTGGGAGATTTTCATCCGTTTTCCATCATTTTTCGTCTTAAAGGTAAGAATTCTACTCCCCAAACTTCGTGATATCTTTCCTATGCTATAGAATTGCTAGGGTGGACGTGGAGAAAGGTTGGGATGACCTAGGAATGGTAGAATCCGGGGAAAAAGAGGATTCTAGGGTGCTAGAGTTCCTGGTCTTGATTCTTGGCAATGGGTAATGATCACTTAGCAATAATTCTCTAAGGGAATCCGTAAAAATGATGAATTTAGGTGAATTAATGGTGGGAGATCCCGGGAATGGGTGGAATGATCATGGTTGGCCTGGGATTTGGGATTTTTCATAATTCGGGTAATTTGTAGGCCATAAGTATTGATTTTGGGTTACTGTGTATTTGTTTCCAGACCAAGAACAAGCAAGGGATCCTGAAAAAGGGAAAGCTCCGGCACTATAAAGCTTGCTTATTCGAGGTAGGTGATGGTTATTGATTCCTATATGCATTGTATGTTTGTGTACTCATGTCTAAGTATTTGTATGGTTTGCATTGCTTAGGGAATGATTTAGGAATGTGCAAAAGTCCTGTTTTTCAGTCTTGTGAAATGAACTAAGTGTTGTTGCTGGTTGGTTTACAAGTGTTGATTGTTCATTGTTTATGACTGTGGATTTATGTGGAATTCGGTTGGCTCGGGTACCACGCCTGGTATGGGATATACTAACGGTTGGCTCGGGTACCATGTCTGGTACGGGATAATACTAACGGTTGGCTCGGGTACCACGCCTGGTACGAGTTTAATTTATTGTATTATTGCATCTTTATTAATGGTTCCCTGAGTGGATCGGGTTGTGTTTATGAATTATGGTTGTGTATTTGGTACTTGAGAGGTCGGGTTGTTACATTGATTTAGGAGTTTGTTCTTGGTAGAGGCGGGGTTATTTGTCTGACACTTAGGTGTTGTCTAGAAGGGATCCAGGGTGGGTCCGGGATATGTAACGAGGTTTAATTGTTATTGTTGTGGATTGTTGATCATAACTGTGAAGTGGTTTACATGTGGGACAAGTTAGGTAGAGACTTGTAGTCCAGGGATACCTGTTGACTTGCCTATGTGTTTCTGTACTCTTACTTGATTTCTGCATCACTTATACACTGTTTATTTGGAACTGGCTGATGATCCTACCAGTACACGGTGGTTGTGTACTGATACTGCACTTGCTTGTCTTTTTGTGAGTACAGAAAATCTTCCAGCGGTTGACGCACGACCTCACTTGTAGGCCTGAAACTTCGAGATATCAAGGGTGAGTTGTTTGACCAAGCTGCCTTGATTTTCATCTATTTGAGTTGTAGCCCACTTGTTTCGGGCTTAGACTATTCCTTTATTTTTGGGTTGCATCCCCGTACTCTAGAATTGTTAGATGTTTTTGGTACGATGACTTTTAGATTCTAGGGTGGGATTTCCGCAGGTTATATTTAGTCCTATAGAATTGATTTTAGTATGATTGATTTCTAGTTTACATTTCTGCACACTGGTTTTAAGGTGTTAGGCTATGCTAAGAGTGAGACTCTATTGGTTCGCTCATCCGGGGTTTGGGTGGGTGCCACTCACGGCGGTCTGGGTCGTGACAAAAAATAAGTATAAAATAAATATAAAATAGATAATACGAACAATTGCATGGAATCACAAGAAGTAAAGGTTTGGAAATGAGAAAGAAATTGAATATAAATAATATAGAATAAAAAATGTATTTTTTTAAAATATTAGAATAATAAAATAAAAAATAAGTTAAAATAAAAAAATAAAAATAGAAATAAAAGGACGAAATTAAAATGTAATCAGCTTGTAATTACACAATGTAATTACCAGCAATTCACAGTTCCCCCTGTGAATTGGAGAGTGTTACCCCCTGTCAATTACACCCAATTATCTGCTGACCAAATAATTACCTGGCCAACTAAACATGCCAAACTGTGTAATTACATCTGATTACACCAAATCCAATTCCAAGGATAGCTTTCCAAACATGCAAAACTTTATACCCCGACAAAGATTCATGACTAGCGAACAATAATAAGTTAGACATTGCTATTAGTTAGGAGCTATATCAAATACTATTATGAGTCACTAACCTCTTGCCTAAAAGTACCTTGCCGTTTATTACAAAAGATTTTTCTGCTCTTCTCTAATTAAGGATTTGTTTGGGATAACTGATAAAAAGTAATTAATAAACATTCAGAGTGTTGAAAAATATTTTAACTGTTGAATTTGATTTTTTAAATATTATGTATTTGAATAGATCTCTTGAAATTAATAATAAATAGTTTATGTGTTTGGTAAACTGTTAAAGTAATTGAAATGTCCTTGCAATTGTTTACAAAAATAATAAATTTTAACATACTTTTACATTAAAAAAACGAAATATGGAAATACAATAGAGAGATGATTTTCTTTTTATTTAGTCAAAAGTCACCATTTTCGTATAGAGATTTAGGCGTGCTCTCAAAACCTATTTATCCTTTGAATATAGGATATTATAAAAAATATTTAGAAATAAAATAATACAGATTTGATCAAATCAAAAATATTTATATGTTTTAAAAAAACATAAATTGAGGAAGATGAATGTATACCTTTTGACTTATTCTGACTTATAATTACTTTTGACATTTATCAAACGCGTATAAATAAATTAAAAGGCGTTTATAAGCTAGCCAAACACCCTCTAAGTTGTATTATATATATATATATATATATATATATATATATATGAGGAAGACGAATGTATACCTTTTGGCTTATTCTAACAGATAATTACTTTTGACATTTATCAAACGCGTATAAATAAATTAAAAGGTGTTTATAAGTTAGCCAAACACCCTCTAAGTTGTGCATAATAGAAAGAGTGATATATATATTATAAAAGCATGAATATAAATGTTGGTTGACCAAAATATCTTTCAAATGTTGAACGACTTTTATACCTCTAAATATTTGTATAATGTAAGGATATTATTGTAAACTTTTAGGTCACCTTTTCCCCAAATACTTATGTGTACCAATACCCAGTCCTATTTTCCCTGAATTTACCTTCCAAGTCCCAAAAGTTTAGGAGACTTTTTTTCCCCAAATAAATTACCAAAAGAGTTATGTATCCACTACCTTACATTTCAAGTCCCAAAAGTTTATGTACTCAATACTTTTTTTTTTTTACGTTTTTTTAAAATTCTCTTTAGTATGTACGTTTGATTACATATAATTGAGTTTTACTGGTGAAGGGCACAATTATCATTATACAGAAGAATTTTATGGTAATAATTACAAAGTCTAAAGAAGTAAGGAAACGGAAACTAAACCAAATAAAAATAGCTATCTGGTTGACTTGAAAAATAAAGCCAAGATGTATAAACAAATATTGTGAAAGGAGCTATAAATGATTAATGTTTGTTTAATTTTTTTTAATAATAACTTCAATATATAATGAAAATAAATAAAATATATGATCACTAGCTCAATGTTGGATTATTTTAATCTTAACAGATTTTATTATGTAGGTAAAAAGTAAAAACATAAAAGATATATATCAAAAATAATATTTTAATTGAAAGTATCAAGCAAATACGATCAACTGATATTTTTGTATTTCATAAAATACATAATATGTAATTGTGAGGCACGTTCATAGAGACTAGTATATATATATATATATATATATATATACTACCTTAAATGCATGGGCTCAAAAAATTAAAAGTGAAATTACTAAAATACCCTCAACTTAAAATATTACCCTTATTATCCTAAATACCTATTAAATTTAATTTAACAACAAACCTAACGCAAGAAAAGTAACGCTCGACACTTTCATTAATAGTCACAACTGTAAGTGACTACGGACATTGCTTTTATACAAACTCCAATTCTCTGCCAGAGTCCACTCGATAGAAGTAATAAGCCAAATTGATGTCAATACGCTAACCAGATTGCTACCCTACTCAAGCCATCTTTTATGAGGGAAGTCCAATGCTACAACCTCTAAGTAAAAGGTAATGCTTTGTCCCTTTCATAAACAATGTGAGGTAGTTTTATCAACATAACGCTTGGTTAAAAAACTCTCATCAACTACTTCTTTTATGTGTGTTTCGGCATAAGTAATTTCCTCCAATTATTATTGTAGTTGTCCATTATTGGATATAACAATATTGAATAACGAGTTGTTTGGTACACAGACTAAATTATCCTGAGATTATAATCTTTGGACTAATTTATTTCATATGACAGATGAGATAAAATAATCTCAAGTTAGATCAGATAGGATGAGATATACCAAGATTAAGCTTGGAATAAGATTTATACTATGTTTGGTAGATGGTTCGATTTTGTTTTGGTTACTTTTTTTCCCCTGTATTTGCTCTATTCCAATTTCTTGGTTGTTTAGCATTCATGGCCAATGGTCAAATAATTGAAACAATTTATAGGAGCTAATTTCAAGATATTATAGACGTCAATAGATCTTCCGGGGAAAACATCATGGTCTTTGAGAGAATGTTGTTAGTGGTTCTAAAATCTACACGTCAATAGATCTTTTGGGAAAAACGTCATGGTCTTTAAGAGAATGCTGTCAGTTGTTTTGAAATCTACCAGAACAGAATATAGACTGTTAATGCAAATTTGATGAAATCATATTTGATACATCTCATTACATGTTTGTATCTCATAAAATCAGAATAAGTATAGAAAAATCATGTGTATTCATTTAAATTTTAATTGTCATATTCATAGGTTCAGATAATATCAAGTCATCTTAACCTCAGCAAATATGTCATGATGAATGATTGACATTTACCATTAACAAAAACTTAGCTTGTACCTTTGTTTAACAATATCAATATTTTTTACAATGTGATACTACAAAACTGGAAAAAAATTATTGAAATTCGATTAAATTTATATTTATAGTACATTATCGCCTCATATCTTATCAAAAATTATGTTGTTTGCCTTGTTATGAGGATGTTTTGATCTCATTACGTGTTTGTATGTGTAGGAAAATCGTTGGAAGAAAGTGTACTGAAATGAGCTAATTTGGTGCAATTTCAAGGATAAAAACAGATTGAAAAGTGGTTCAACTTTATCACAAGCCTCCCCTCGAGAGAGAAGTTGATGAGCCAACAACTTTGATGTCCAAAAAAACAATAACTTAGAGAGATGATGAGTCCCATCACGAAGCAAGAAAAAATTTAGAGCTAAGAGTTCGTCTACTAGGTCTCACGGCCACAAGCGAGCTAGCTGGATTTTTCATTCAGAGTTTTATTTCGCACGGAAAACCTTCTGTACGCTTTAGGTCATATTTAGACGGTCATACATAAACCCCAAGAATGTATTTTGAAGTTGTACACACTACATTTGGAAGCAGAACATGCTAGGAGCGGGAAGGAACAGGATTCGGCGATGAGTTTCACTTTTTTCCTTTATTTCTGGTTGATTATGAATTCGAGTTTTGTGCTTTCGAACAATATTATGAATAGCTAACTTTCTTCTCTAGAATACTGATAGAACCAATTGTTGGATGAATTTTTGATAGTGTTTAGTTATAATCGATCCATTTTTCCTCCACTACTTGTTCTACTATGCTTTAATTGTTAGTTGAAGTGTCATCGATTACCAATGTCTTTATATATTGTAGTGCTTGAGAAATATTGTTATCTAGGGTTAGTTTGAGAGAATAACTCTAGAATATTACAATTGATCAAGATACAATTGTGGTAAGTTACGTCTCACTGTCAATAGAGAATAGTTCAATGAGATTGTAGCTAACACATTGAGAATTTATTCCAATAATTGGGAAATATTATACTCCCCCGTTCACTTTTACTTGTCACTTTTTGACTTGGCACACCTATTAAGAAAATAATTATTAATATGACTATTTTATCATAGTACCCCTATTAATTGATGGTTACTATTGTGTCTTGAAATTAGTTTGGAGAATAAACAATTAATGCTAAGGGTAAAATAGGAAAAAATATTGTCCTTCCTTGATATGTCAAAAATGAAAAGTAAAAGTAAAAATTCAATTAGAAAATAAGTGACAAGTAAAAGTGAATGGAGGAAGTAACTCAGAAAAGTCAATTTAATTAATTTTCTTGGTGATACTGAAAACATGACTAAAATAATTTTCTGTTGGGTCGACTTCAAGCTTAAAAATCATATTATATTTGTGTCCTTTTTAGGATGAGTTTTGGGTGTGAAAACATGTGCAACGCACGTAAAAGTGTAATTTGAAATTGTTGCATAAAACTAAATATTTTATTTTCCCGACGTGATCTCGGATAGACTTACCAAGTAGAGAAAACATACGTACTCTTTCCCCCATTCATAATCTTGACTAACATTACATAGCCAATACACTTTATAATTATTGTGATGCTTTCAAATGTTTGACAGATTGCATGAAATCCGTTCTAATTGCCACCTTCTTAACATTGTGACTTGTGTATAACATTTCACAAACTTGTTTAAACTGTGAAATGGAGATGATTGAGGCCAATGGAAATCAATTGACACTGCCCCTCCTGCTAGAATTACATGCTTTTGCCACAACAAAGATGAAATTAATTGTCTTATGTCACAATGTATTAGTCATATTTATTACTGCATTTATGTTGTAGGTAGGAGTACAAAACCGAACCGTAAATCGAATCAAATCGCAAATTGAATCAAACCACAAAAAAAACCGACTAGTGTTTGGTTTGACTTGGTTTGATATTGAAAAAAAAACCCGACTATAATTGGTTTGGTTTGGATTTAATTAGAAAAAGTCAAACCGAACCGAACCAACCCGATATTACATATATACTACTTTTAAAAATATTTTATACATAAAAATATTTATTGTGATATAATTTATAAATATTTTTTCAACTTTTTCATAGTTTTTATCTTTCAACATATTATTTCAAGTTTAAACTTAGAATTTTAAATGGTCCAATAAGTCTTTTACAACCCATAGATATTAGTAACTCAAATAAATCTCAAATCAATAAGAATATTAACAAAAGATTATTCAATCCAACACTAAGAATGACAATCATGTTAGATATTTATTCTTTAATTTTACATAAATATATAAACTAATTTATTTTTCTATTTAATATTTAGTCACGTAGTTAATACTTATTAGACTTATTTTAGCATGACTTAATACTTTTAAATTATGATTATTTTATTATGACTTATTAATATGCAATATTTATTTTATGTGATTTTATTATTTTTTTTGGTTGAATATTTTATTGTCATCACTCACTTCATAAATTTCAAATAAAGTGAATATATTTTGTGTTATTTTTTTAAGAAATACCTTAGATAGTTGTATTTTGCTCGAACTAAAGAAATATTTGACGCACAAGTTAACTATATGTTTGTATGAAGACTTTACCAAAAAAACCGAAAAACCCGAGGAAACCGAAAAAACTCAAAAATTTCGAAGTTGGAAAACCCGACTTTATTGGTTTGGTTTGGTTTATAAATTTAAAAATCCAACATTAATGGTTTGGTTTGGTATTTAAAAAATCTGAACCAACCCGGTCCATGTACACTCCTAGTTGTAGGTAATTCTGCAAATTGTGGCAATTGTAACAGAGAGAATGTTGAGTACACAAGGCGGTGAGTTGCATTTACAAAATTGATCCTTACTTCAGTTATACGTCAAACAAATACTAAATTGTGCAAATAACTCTAGATATTGCTTGCGGGTGGAAGTCTGTGATGAAGAAGGGTGCAGCAGTAGTGTGCTTTTTGACACTCCCCAATATCTGCTGGGTTGCAACGTCCATCAATACATCAAATCAACCGTTGAGAAGGTTAGGCCAGCCATTACACCCAATTTTACTTATCGTTGTTACAGACTAGATTTCTAGATAAACAATATTTTCTATTTTACATTTAGAAACTACCAGTGCCAACTTCAAAAATGTTGGAGAAGGAAGATTCCAAGTACTACCGCAAGTTGGTGTTAAGTAAAGATAAAGAATACATCTTTCTTGTTCGGATTGATGAGAAAATTGATCATTCAAAAAGTAGTTTAATAGCAAAAGAGATACACGAACTTAAACATGTAGCTCCAATCGCAAATGACAAAGAAGACAAGCCACTGCAGATATGAAAGAGGAGGCTGCGAAGGAAGTACGCAGATGTCGAAGCAATTGCAAATAAAAAAATAAAAGATGCAAAAAAAATAACGGTCTTTATTTAGTATGAAATAACCTATGAACTTCTATAATGTAAGTAACTTGTATTTCTAAAAAAATGTATTTGTTAATGACTGAATCCAGTAATTTAAGATGTTCTGGTCCATATTTACGCTACTTGTTCTGCCATAGCAATAAAAGTCCTTTTTCGCGACTGTCTATTATCTTTTGCGTATCCAATATACACACATCTTACCTATATGTCTCAAGAATCACGTGCACGTGCCGTAGAACTAGTATATATATATATATATATATATATTGCACTCTTTCTATTAGGCACAACTTAGAGGGTGTTATATATAGTAAATTTGCCAGGGAGGATGCAGATCTAAAACAATTTTTGTGGGTTCAATTAAACAAGTTTGTTTAGTTTGAACCATATAATTGTGTACTTATATGTAACAAAATAACGTACGTATACATATAATAGATTCATATTTATTCTTAATTCAATGATCTTAGATCTTGAATTCGTCTATGCTTGACTGGTACTTGAGCTCTATGTTTTAAAAGATGCAGACGCGAAACGAGGCATGTTACCTGATACGAGAAAAAACGTAAGCATCGAGGCGCTAGACATAAGCCTCGTGGATCTTTAGTTTTTATAAATAAATCTAACAAAAATAAATAATAAAAAGATAAAGTGTCATAGAAATTATAGAAATTTCAAAAAAATATATAAAATAAGTGGAAATGTATATAGAACTGCTTCATCTTAAAACGTTAATCAAAATCAACAATTAACAAAAAAATTATTCGAAACTGCTCATCTCAAAAAACTAATCAAACATTTTTACAAAATTGATTTGAAATTTATAAATTAACTTGAAAAAAAAGAAGAAGGAATCTACAATCAGAAGCATCAAACCAGAGCAAGTGATGGAAGATGATGGGATTTTGCTTTGTAGTTTGCACATCGATCATTTTTTTATTTACCCGGTGAAAGACGAAGAGAAAGAATAAAAATTAGGACCAAGATAAACAATATTTTGATTTTTAAGCTTTTTGACTTTGTTTACCATGGATTTGGTACAGTTGAATTTGTAGGTGAGTCAAGAGAACGCGTTATGACTTAACCTTATTTTAGATTTGATTTACTAGCGATTTAATTACTAAATGATAATCAAACAAGCAACATATCGCGTAAACAAGAAATACAAAGTAAGGAAGACAAATCTAAGTATGCTCGAGATGGATATACACGTTTCTGAGACCGGCTTCCAACTATTTGAGCTATTATCATATCAGAATAAGACACAATGTAAGCAAGAAAAATGCTTGGAGACCAAGAAAAATATTGTATTCAGTGGGAGAATCAGATTTCAGATACCTTTACAAGTGAAGAGGGACAACTATTTATAGGTTACAAAATTTCTTATTTATCTCTTGTGCCACGTCATTACGGGTGGAAATCCGTTGAGTCCTATCCTGTACGAGAGGGCATCCTCTACGCGTCTTTTTTGTTCAAATATATATAGGATGGTCGTACTTGTGATGGTTCCCAAGGATCTAATTTATTGCTATCTCGAAATGCCTCTTGAGGCTCCGCATCCTTTGAAGCGATGTGACCCTATGCGGGTTACCCTATTGATGACACGTGTCTTCAAGCCAATTGTACCCTATATAGATATTCCCTCTGTCTCTTGGGATATTATGCCCAGTTGCTCTCAAGAGACGAAAAGAAAACAAGATCCTTAGTCGATCCGTCTTGTCTTTCAAAATGTTGCCTTCTTCTGTGAACTGACCTTCTGCCACGTGGGTGGACTTTACTGAGATAGTCTTCCGTAGGCGTTATGGGGAGCAGTCTTTCCTTGTCCATAAATGCAAAAAGCTCACAATTCATCACCTTACTTATTTTGCTTTCTTTCTTTGTGCTTCTTTCTATTCTAAGAACTCCTCTGTGTTTAGTCCTTTCTTTTCCTCTACGTATTTCAATTTGGTATGTCTCGCTCTTATCTAAATCCTCCCCCTCCTACTTCTACCGCCAGCGGAATGACAAAGAAAAGGAAAAGGAAGTCGACTTTCTTCGAATCGACCATCAATGATATCATCGCCAATCTTTATTCCTTTTATGGTGACTTCAAAGTTCTAGCACGTAGCGATTCTAAAGGGAAAGAATGACCCATGGATGAGTTTGGGCTCTCTACTAAGAGAAGATGATTTGGTCATAGTTCAGAGGGATTGCGGATGGCCCCTCTAGAACTTTCGAGTGGAGGTTCCTTGCTTCTTTGAAAGTAATACCTCGAGAGGACCGGCTATGCATTTGTATACACTTATCCATTCAGTATGGGACTTGGTGACCCCATTGATGAGGTAATCATACCATTCTACAACACTTTTTATCTGTGTTTAGGTCAGCTTGACCTAGGGGCATGGAGAGTTGTCACTTGCCTTGTACGCTAGCCACTTTAATCGGCAGCTGGCGTAGTGAGGTGAGAGCAATAACAAAAAAAATAGTAGAAGATCTTGCAGTAGTATATTCAGATGTTTACACTGGAATAGATTCAAACGGGTTCTACCTGACACATTTGTTCCTGCTCTACTCTCCTCGTTTTCTCGGGATGGGATAGTGCAACTATCGCGCCATGGAAGAAGGTCTTTTCTAGGAAATTTAAATGATCTTCACGACCAAGGTTAGGCTGATCTCTTTATCGCTATGGCCCCCAAAGGTTCTTCTAAGGCTATCCTTCATGTGTCCTGGAACACACAACGTAAGAATACCCGAGCTCGAGTCTTTTTTCATCTCACATTATTTTTGTCCTGCTTATTGTTATTTATTTGTTTCCCATAGATATTGTGCAACATCTTGATGGCATCTACCCACGGGCATTCCCTTTCTTCACCAGGTCAGAGAGTTTCGTACATGGGTCAAGAAGATCTTATATGCTTCTACATTGCTAGTCGGTCGTGGGTGCATTTATCTATCCAATTTGGATGGAAACTAAAAAATCATGGTACATTATCACCTTCCATTGGTCATTACTCTTTGAACTCGCCCTTTCTTAAATACGACCTTCCTTACAGGCCTGAAGTCCAGATCGGTACTTCTATCACCTTTAACTATCGCCACTAATTTCATAGGATGAGAATATTGAGATTGACCCTACGCCCTTGAGTCTCGATTCTTTGAAAGGACAGGAGGAAAAGACCAGGTTCGGCATTAGAGAAAGCAAAGGTATCCATTCCCAAGGTTATTTCTTTAGACAAAAGCTCCTAGGAGTCCGTTGATGGGTTGCCAACAAGAAGGGTGGAAGCTCTCATTGTGCCTTGCACCAAAGTTGTTGGGTTATTCTTATGATTGGGTTAGCTCCGAGTGAACGGTGGTGCTACCTCAATTTTTTGCTATCGAATGATCAGTCCGTGCATTGCGTGTGAATATGTCCTTTTAGTAGGGCTGTGGTTTTGCTGTCTTGACTGGAAGTCGCTTTCTAAGCTCATTAATTTGAAATCCATTTTTGAGTTCTTCTTCAGTCCCTAATGCTTTTCCATGGTCTTGGGGGACTCGAGGTTATGGATTATCCCTTACTGTGGGGATCTGGGGGGTTTCCCCTTGCCTAGATTCTAAGCCTCCGACTTGGGCTCATTTTCCTTTGTTGCTCAAAATGAGTTATTCCCAATATTTTGGAATTTCAATCTATAAGTGATCGCAACATGTTGCACTTATACTCAGGATTTCATTTTTATCACTAGGAATCTCAGTGAGTTCTGCATTTGCAAGAGGATCAAAGTTTATCTTCCAGGAACCTTATCTTCTTATTCATACCATTGCTTTTTCGAGGCCTTTCGATCGATACACAATATGAAATAGAAGAAACCATAAGTTCCTTCAAGAAGTCTCTACTTCTACCTAGTTAAAAACTTTGTCAGTAAAAACCCTCTAGGGGAGAAAAAATTGGACAAAGGAAAAAAGGTGTAGTGCATCTTTCCGTACCTTCAAATTACCTCATGATAGCTAGACTCCTCCATGACAGCCTTGGAGAGTTCTTCCTATTGATCTTCGGTGCTAGATTTTCTCCGCCAGAGGGGTTTCTCTCTTCACAATAGCGAGGAAACCGTCCTAGAATACCTGCAGGATCTCGGAGGAAAAACGATAAGCAGTTAGGAAATAATTGACAAAGAGAAAAAGTGTACCTGTTGTTTTTCCAACGAGCGCGTAGCTTTTCATTTTTTGAGGCGTGCCTGGGTTAATAGGCTGCATGTTTCCTTCGGCCCTCTTTCCATATTTGTTCTTGGATTGATCACTCAGGAGATCCTTTAAGTTACCGTCCTTAAGAAAATCAACAATCGCCCCCCTAAGGTGGCTATGATCCCTGGTATCATGGCCATAAGTCCTGTGGAACTTCATACCACGGTCTTCTATCTCTAATCTGGGCTCAAGCAAACAAGCTTTGGGAATGTAGCCCCTTTTATGTCTTGAATGGTCGAGACCAGTTCTGCAAGGCTAATTGTAAGGCAATATTCCAAGAGTGGAGGAACTCCATTAACAACATACACCGTAGGCCTTGCAGTCACCTTGGCCTGTAGCCCTCTTTGCTGGAGTCCCTATCTATCCCCTTCTCATGGCGAGACTGGCTCGGGGCGTGTGGGTCGTCATACCAACTTATGCTTCTCCTTGAATCCACAATGCAGGGCATATACCTACCTTATATGAGCCCTTCAAATTACCCCACCGCGAGGGGTTCTTGACTGTTCTCTCTCTGGTGTGCCACAAGCTCTTCTCAGCCTTTATCTTATTCTATGCCCGAGGGTCCTTGCTGATGACCTTTCTGTAGTCATCTTTGATCCAAATCTTAGACTCATAACGATTGTGGACATCCACCTATGTCGTGGATTTGAACTCTATTAGGCTTTTTTTAACTCTAACAAGGCAACACATTTCTCGGGTATCAACCCTTTAGTGAAGGCTTCATCTACTGTAATGATCGGGTCCGTCATTACGGGTAGTCCAATCATGCCAAGCTTTAGAGTTAGAAAACTCTAGGTTTGAGAGTTTGAAATTCTGGGCTAGGCTAGCCTCGGCCATTTTTGGAGAGAGGTGGAGTCTAGGGAAATTTGGGTAAGTATTAGGTTGGATGTCTTGTGGTGCACTAGATTTTCTCGTAGCTAACACATAAAGGAGTACGGGGGACTTTTCAGAATCAAATTCGGGTAAGTAAGACTCCCAGAATCGAGGTTGACGTGAAGGGATTATTCTGGAATGTCGAGAAAATAAACGTGTCATAAAATGGACTATTTTTAGAGGTTTTACGACTTTCTATCCCGTTTCAACTGCTATAGCGGTTGACACACCGCCATAGCGACCTCCGCTGTAGCAAACAAATTACCGCTACAGCAAAAGTCAACGTCGGTCAGCCTCTGCCATAGCGGATGACTCCGCTACGGTGGTACCGCTATAGCGGAGCGGACCGCTATAGCGGAGCGGACCGCTATAGCGGAGCGTGATGATATTTAATGCAGAAACTTCTCCAAAATAGTTTAGTTTTTCTTGAAACATTTTGGGAGAAGAAGTAGGCGATTTTGGGCGATTTCTACCAGTTATCCACTATTTTTTGTCCAAAAGGTAAGGATTCTACTCCCCAAACTTTGTACTACTTTTCCTATGCAGTAGAATTGCTAGGAGGGAACTTGGGGAAAGGTTGAAATAACCTAGGGATGGTAGAATTTGGGGAAGAAGGGGGATTCTAGGCATGAAAGTTCTTGATTATTGTTAAAAGTAAGGTATTATGATCGTATGTTGTTAAATTCTCTATTTTTATCCGTGAAAATGATAGAACTAGGGAAATTAATGGCGGAAAGCCCAGGAAAAAGGGTAGGATGATCATGGGTGGCCTGGGGGTCTGGGATTTGGTGTAATCCGGGTAATGTGCAAGCCTTGTTTGTTAATTTGAATACTTGTATATTATTTTAGACCAAGAACGAGAAAGGAATCCGGAACACGGGAAAGCTTGGGTTGAGTAGATCTTGGATCATTTCGAGGTAGGTGATGGCTTATGATTCCTGTGAATGTTACATATTTTGTACTCTTATCTGAGTGTCTGTATGAATTGCATGGCTTAGAGGAATTGTGTAGAATGTCTAAGGGTCCTGTTTTACAGTGTGTGAATTGAACGGTGTGTTGCTTATTGGTTTACAAGTTGTTTGTTCATTATTTGACTGTGGATTGTTAACATTCGGTTGGCTCGGGTACCACACCTGGTACGGGTATACTAATGGTTGGCACAGGTACCACGCCTGGTATGGGTATAACAAATGGTTGGCTCGGGTACCACGACTGGTACATAATACTAACGGTTGGCTCAGGTACCACGCCTGGTAGGGGTTTATTTTGCTGCATCATTGCATTGATATTGCTGCATTGCATTGATATTGTTTCATTGCATTGACTGTTATTGGTTCCATGAATGGACCGGGCTATTTTATTGAATTGTGATATTCGTTGGGGGTCCTTGAGTGATCGGGAATCCTGTTATATCTGTTGAGTTGGTCTTGGATTAGGTCGGGGTGTCAATTTAACACTTAGGTGTTGTTTAAAAGGGATCTCAGGGTGGGTTCGGGCTAGACAAAACGATAATTTATTGATTCTGTGATTGTTGTTTAAAAGTGGATTTCATGTGGAAACAAGCTAGGTAGAGACTTGTAGTCTAGGGGTGCATGCTTACTTATTGCATGTCTTCCGTACTTATACTTGATTTGTTGTACTGATTATACACTGTTTTATTTGGAACTGGCTAATGATCCTACCAGTAGATGATGGTTGTGTACTGATACTGCACTTGCTTGTTTTCTTGTGAGTACAGAAAATCTTCCAGTTAACGCACAACCTCACTTGTAGGCTAGACTGTTCCAGATATCAAGGGTTAACTATTCGACCATGCTGTCTTGGTGTTTATCTTCGAGTTGTTGCCCAATTGTTTCGGGCTTAGACTATTTATTTATTGTTATAAGTTTTGGGGTTGCATCCCCGTACTCTAGTATTGGTAGTGTTTGGTATGATAACTTTCATATTCTAGGGGAATTTTCGCAGGTTTTATTTCAATGAAAGACCTTTTGCATTATTTGAATTGCTAGTTATTTTCTGCTTGTTGGTTTTAGGTTGTTAGTCTAGGATAAGGGTTGAACTCTACTGGTTTGTTCATCCGGGGGTTGGGTGGGTGCCACTCATGATGGTTTGGGTCATGACAAAGATGGTATCTGAGCCCTAGGTTCGTTGATCTCATCGTACCAAACAAGTCTAGTAGAGTCTTGCGGAATGGTGTGGAGACGTTCGTACTTTTCTTTGAGATTCTATGGGTCTTTAGGAAAACTATCCCTTCCTTCTTTCCTTCGTGCTATAACTTTATTCCAATTGGTATCTGGTGATACAAATTGATATCTAATCTCATTCAATCTTCTGTCCGTAGATGGTTAACACAAGGAATAAAGGAGCTAGAGCAGCGGTCCCAGCAGCGATCCCGGTTGTCCATGGTAGAGGCAGAGAAAGGGGCAGATGATGAGGTAGAGCCGCACCCGCCAGGGGTGGGGCTCAAACGGCTATTGGAGAGCGTGAAGCGGCCCCTCCCCCACCTCAGGAACATGTTGCTGAAGATGTAGAAGCTGTGGATGAAGATGGTGAGACATAGGAGGAGGCGACACCGGTTGGGGGTGTAGGCCTCCCTACTATGACACCAGAATCCTTTCAGCAGGCTTGGAATATTTTGAGTAGGTTGGTTGGTACTGGATCCATGCCCTCGGCTTTTGCAAATCAGGCCTTGGTTACTCAGCAAGTGGTTACTACAACGCCTAGGATGGATACAACTTCAGGTACGAATGAATTCTTCTGGCCAATGCTAGGCCCAGTGATGACAGGAAATGAGCATGAGATGCTGACCAAGTTTCTCAAGCTGAAACCTCCTACATTTCAGGGTACTGATAGGGAGGATGCTTATGAGTTCATCTTGGATTGATATGAGAGGTTGCATAAGTTGGGTATAGCATGGGGTTGAGTTTGTCATATTTCATCTACAGGGTGATGCTAAGCAGTGGTGGAGGTCTCATGTGGAGTGCCGGTCTTCTGTTCTACCCCCACTGACTGGGGAACAATTCCACGCTTTGTTTTTAGAGAAGTACGTACCCCGTACTTTGAGGGACCGAAAGAAGGATGAGTTCTTGAAATTGGAGTTGGGTAGCATGTCAATCTCTGCTTACGAGGCTAAGTTCCATGCCTTGTCTCATTTTGCCACACAGATGTTGGGTTTCAAGGAGAAACGGGTTCGGTTATTTGTGAAAGGTTAGAATACCGAGCTACAGGTACTGTCAGTGCATATGACTTCTTCAGGGAAGGGCTTTAATGATGTGGTGGATTATGTGAAGCAACTTGAGGGAGTCAGACAGACGGGGCAGGCTAAGGCGTTAGCCAAGAAGCCCCGGAATAAGGGAAATTATGGTGGTTCATATTCTAGGGGTCATACTCAGCAGGTATACTCACCCCATTCTATTCAGTCAACTCTGCCAGCTACTACAGGTGGTCGTCAGGGAGCTCATAATCAGTCTTCAGCTCTTAGAGGCGAGGGAGCGTCTTATACATCAGCTAGCAGGCCTATACTTGACCGTGGTTGCTTCCATTGTGGTGATCTAGGCCACTTTAAGAGGGAGTGACCACTCAGGTAGACAGGTAATCAGGGTCAGCAGCAGTCTAGAGCGGTGGTCCCGATAGGTAGAGGAGGTAATGCTAGAGGTCGTCCACAGGGTGGGTGAGAAAACTTTCAGGGAGGCCGGGGCAACAGATGGAATGGCGGCGCGGGCAGGGGTGCAGCGCAGCTGGCCTGGAAAGTTGCCCGAATTGATGATCGGGCTCATTGCTATGCATTTCCAGGGAGAACTGAGGTGGAAGCATCACATGCGGTGATCAAAGGTACCATTCTTGTCTGCGATAAAATATCTTCGGTATTATTTGATCCAGGTTTTACATATTCTTATGTATCTATGAGTTTTGTATTGGGTCTGGAATTGACTTATGATATCCTTGATTCCCCTATCCATGTTTCTACCCTGGTTGGAGAGTATGTGATTATGACTCATGTTTATCGTGACTGTTCTATCGTGTTTGTAGGGTTGCATACTTGGGTAGACTTGGTAATTTTGGATATGGCTGATTTTGATATTATCTTGGGCATGACCTGGATATCCCCTTATCATGCTGTGTTGAACTGTAACACCAAGACTGTGGCTCTAGAGATTCTAGGTAAGGATAGACTAGAGTGGGAAGGTGTGTACAGGCCTAAGCCAGTTAAGGTCATATCGTTCATTCGGGATAGGAAGTTAGTGGGGAGAGGGTATCTAGCCTTCTTGTCTCATCTTCGGGATGATAGTGTAGAGTCCCCATCTATTGAGTCAGTTTCGGTGGTTTCTGAGTTTCCAGCGGATTTGCTTGGTATGTCGCCAGGCAGGGATATCGACTTCTGTATTGACCTGGAGCCAGGCACTTGTCCCATTTCTATTCCTTTGTATCGTATGGCTTCGACAGAGTTAAGGGAATTCAAGACTCAACTACAGGAACTCCTAGATAAGGGATTTATCCATCCCAGTGCGTCGCCTTGGGGTGCTCCTATTTTGTTTGTAAAGAAAAAGAATGGTAGTATACGGATGTGCATAGATTATAGGCAGTTGAACAAGGTGACCATCCGGAATAAGTACCCTCTACCCCGTATTAATGATTTGTTTGACCAACTTCAGGGCACATCGATGTTTTCAAAAATCGACCTGAGGTCTGGGTACCATCAGTTGAGAATTAGTCTTGAGGACATTCCTAAGACTGCTTTTCGGACTCGGTATGGGCATTACAAGTTCTTAGTAATGTCGTTTGGTTTGACCAATGCGCCGGCAGCATTCATGAGTTTGATGAATGGGGTGTTTAAGTCGTATTTGGATTCCTTCGTGATTGTGTTTATCGATGATATTTTGATCTACTGCAAGAGTAGGGAAGAGCATATTAATCATCTTCGTATTGTTTTGGACATCTTGAGACGCCAGAAGCTTTATGCGAAGTTCACTAAGTGTGAGTTTTGGTTGCCTTCAGTTGCGTTCTTGGGGTATGTAGTGTCAGAACAGGGGGTGATGGTGGATCCCCAGAAGATTGAGGTAGTCAAGAGTTGGGCTCGGCCTAGCTCTGTGATCGAGGTGAGGAGTTTTATTGGGCTCGCAGGGTACTACCGAAGGTTTGTTAAGGATTTTGCGTCTATTGCTACTCACCTGACCAGGCTGACACAGAAATATGTACCATTCGTGTGGTCTGACAAGTGTGAGGAGAGCTTCCAAAAGCTCAAGACACTTCTGACCACGGTTCCTATATTGTCCTTGCCGATTGAAGGTAAAGACTTTATTGTTTACTGTGATGCTTCACATTCTGGTTTGGGTGCTGTGTTGATGCAGGATAGGAATGTGATAGCCTATGCATCTAGAAAGTTGAAGGTGCATAAGAGGAACTATCCTACTCATGACTTAGAATTGGCAGCAGTGGTCTTTGCACTCAAGATTTGGAGACACTATCTCTATGGTGTCAAGTGTGAGGTGTTCATCGATCATCGTAGTCTGCAACATGTGTTCACTCAGAAGGATTTGAATTTGAGGCAGAGAAGGTGGATGGAGTTATTGAAGGACTATGATGTGACTATTCATTACCATCCAGGTAAGGCTAATGTGGTGGCAGATGCATTGAGCCAGAAAATAGTTAGCATGGGTAGTTTGGCTTGTTTGGGGGTGTCCAAACGACCACTAGCAAGAAAAATTCGGGCTTTGGAGGCAAAGTTCATGAACTTGAGTGTTTCAGAACAGGGTGGGTTACTGGCCAGTATTAAGGTCAAAGCCACCTTCATAGAGGAAATAAAGTCCAAATAATTTCAGGATCCAAAACTGAGTAAGCTTTGAGGTAAGGTAATATCCGGGGAATCCAGGGACGTCACATTAGACTTTGGTGGGGTACTAAATTTCAGAGAGAGGATTTGTGTTCCTCAGGTTTACAATATAATTCAGAAAATCTTGGCGGAAGCCCATGGTTCGCGATACTCAATTCATCCGGGGGTGACCAAAATGTACAGGAACTTAAGGCAGCGTTACTGGTGGCCCAGAATGAAAAGGGACATAGTTGACTTTGTGTCCAAATGTCAGAACTACCAGCAGGTAAAGTATGAGCATCAGAGACCTGCAGGACTACTCCAGAGAATGCCAATTCCAGAGTGGAAGTGGAAAGGATAGCCATAGACTTCATGGTGGGTCTTCCCAAGACATTGGGGAAGTATGACTCAATTTGGGTCATTGTTGATAGGCTGACCAAGTCCGCTCATTTTATTCCGGTCATGGTAGATTTCAACTCACAGTAATTGGCTAAGATCTACGTGAAGGAGATTGTGAGATTGCATGGGGTGCCACTGTCCATCATTTCAGACAGGGGTACGCAGTTCACCTCTAAATTTTGGGGCAAGCTATATGAAGAGTTGGGTACATAACTCACTTTTAGCACAACCTTCCATCCTCAGACTGATGGTCAGTTGGAGAGGACGATCCAGGTATTGAAGGACATGCTGAGAGCATGTGTGATGGATTTCGGGGGTCATTGGGACCAGTTTCTACCATTGTGCGAGTTCTCATACAATAATATCTATCACTCCAGCATCGACATGGCACCATTTGAGGCGTTGTATGGGAGGAGCTGCAGATCACCGATTGGGTGGTTTGAGGAAGGCGGTGTAAAGCCTTTGGGAGTGGAATTGGTAAAAGAAGCACAGGAAAAGGTAAGGGAAATTCAGGCCAAATTGCTGGCTGCCCAAAGCAGGCAGAAGGAGTATGCAGATCGCAAGGTCCGGGACATGGAATTTTAGGTTGGTGAACAAGTATTGTTGAAAGAGTCACCAATGAAGGGAGTTATGCTATTTGGTAAGAAGGGAAAGCTTAGCCCTCGGTTCATCGGTCCATTTGAGGTTCTTGAGATTGTAGGGCCAGTGGATTACAAGTTAGCACTGCTGCCCAGTTTGTCGGGCGTCCATCCAGTATTCCATGTATCTATGCTAAGCGATACAATGGGGATGGGGACTACATCATCAAGTGGGATGAGGTACTTTTCGATAAGGATCTTTGTTATGAAGAGAAACCAGTCTTGATTCTTGCTCGAGATGTCTGGAGGTTGAGGACAAATATTATTGATATGGTAAAGGTTCAGTGGAAGCATCTCTGGTTTAGGAAGCCACTTGGGAAACTGAGAAGGACATGCGGGACAAGTACCCTTATTTGTTTGAGGATTCAGGTACTACACTTTCTTTCTTTTATTTTATGTAAATTCAGGTTTGATCATTTGGGGAGGAACGATGGGTAAATTAGTATCTGTTGTAATGATTGGGTCCGTCATTATGGGTAGTCCAATCGTGCCAAGTTTTAGAGTTAGAAAACTCCGGGTTTGGGAGTTTGAAATTCTGGGCTAGGCTAGCCTCGGCTAGATTTGGAGCGAGGTGGAGTCTAGGGAAATCCGGGTAAGAATTGGGTTGGATATTTTGTGGTGTGCTAGTTTTTCTCGTAGCTAACACATAAAGGAGTCCGGGGGACTTTTCGGAATCAAATTCGGGTAAGTAGAACTCCCGGAATCGAGGTTGTCATGAAGGGATTGTTTTGAGACGTCGGGAAAATTAGCATGTTGTAAAATGGACTATTTTTAAAGGTTTTATGACTTTTTGTCCCGTGTCAACTGCTATAGCGGTTGACACACCGCCATAGCAACCTCCGTTGTAGCAAAGAAATTACCGCTACAGCGGAAGTCAACGTCGGTCAGCCTCCGCCATAGCGGACAACTCCGCTACGGTGGTACCACTATAGCGGAGCGGATCGCTATAGCGGAGCATGACGGGATTTAATGCAGAGACTTCGCCAAAATAGTTCAGTTTTTCTTGAAACATTTTGGGAGAAGAAGGGGGCGATTTTGGGCGATTTCTACCAGTTTTCCACTATTTTTCATCCAAAAGGTAAGGATTCTACTCCCCAAACTTCGTACTACTTTTCCTACGCGGTAGAATTGCTAGGAGGGAACTTGGAGAAAAGTTGGAATAACTTAGGGATGGTAGAATCCGGGGAAGAAGGGGGATTCTAGGCATGAAAGTTCTTGGGTATTGTTAAAAGTAAGGTATTATGATCGTATGTTGTTACATTCTCTATTTTTATCCGTAAAAATGATAGAACTAGGGAAATTTATGGCGGGAAGCCCGGGAAAAAGGGTAGGATGATCATGGGTGGCCTGGGGGTCTGGGATTTGATGTAATCCGGGTAATATGCAGGCCTTGTTTGTTAATTTGAGTACTTGTATAATTATTTAGACCAAAAACGAGAAAGGAATTCGGAACACGGGAAAGTTCGAGTTGAGTAGAGCTTGGATCATTTCTAGGTAGGTGATGGCTTACGATTCCTATGAATGTTGTATATTTTGTACTCTTATCTAAGTGTTTGTATGAATTGCATGGCTTAGAGGAATTGTGTAGAATGTCTAAGGGTCATGTTTTACAGTCTGTGAATTGAACGGTGTGTTGCTTGTTGGTTTACAAGTTGTTTGTTCATTATTTGACTGTGAATTATTGACATTCGATTGGCTCGGGTACCACGCCTGGTACGGGTATACTAATGGTTGGCACGGGTACCACCCCTGGTATGGGTATAACAAATAGTTGGCTCGGGTACCACGCCTGGTATGGAATACTAACGATTGGCTCGGGTACCACGCCTGGTACGAGTTTATTTTACTGTATCATTGCATTGATATTGTTGCATTGCATTGACTGTTATTGGTTTCATGAGTGGACCGGGGTAGTTTATTAAATTGTGATATTCGTTGGGGGTCCTTGAGTGACCGGGAATCTTGTTATATCTGTTGAGTTGGTCTTGGATTAGGCCGGGGTGTCTGTTTAACACTTAGGTGTTGTTTAGAAGGGATCCCAGGATGGGTCCGGGCTAGACAAAAGGATGATTTATTGATTCTGTGATTGTTGTTTAGGGTTATAAAAAGTGAATTTCATGTGGAAACAAGTTAGGTAGAGACTTGTAGTCTAGGGGTGCCTGTTGACTTGTTGCATGTCTTCCGTACTTATACTTGATTTGTTGTACTGATTATACACTATTTTATTTGGAACTGGCTGATGATCCTACTAGTACACGGTGGTTGTGTACTGATACTGCACTTGCTTGTTTTCTTGTGAGTGCAGAAAATCTTCCGACGGTTGACGCACGACCTCACTTGTAGGCCGAACTATTCCAGATATCAAGGGTGAGCTATTCGACCAAGCCGCCTTGGTGTTTATCTTCGAGTTGTAGCACAATTGTTTTGAGCTTAGACTATTTATTTATTGTTTTAAGTTTTGGGTTTGCATCCCCGTACTCTAGTATTGGTAGTGTTTGGTGATGTGACGCCATTTTACGTCACTTTCGACTCCTTTTTACTAAGAACAATCGTGCGTTTTCAAGCAACCGTTATTGTTTTTGATGTT
Source organism: Jaltomata sinuosa (assembly GCA_003996215.1). Taxonomy (NCBI): domain Eukaryota; kingdom Viridiplantae; phylum Streptophyta; class Magnoliopsida; order Solanales; family Solanaceae; genus Jaltomata; species Jaltomata sinuosa. The sequence goes on from QJPP01001109.1 coordinate 35,313, forward strand.
TTTATGTTGTATTTGTAGGAAATGGAAACAAACACGGAAACGAACGGAAATACGAGAAAAAGAGGATTCTGCCTAAGAGTGACGGCCTGAGTGACGGTCCGTCACATAGACCGTCGCATGGAGGCAGCAAAGGAGGCGACACCACTGGTTAACAGTGACGGTCCAGGCGACGGTCCGTCACTGGCTTGACGGTCCGTCAGCCTGGCCGTCAAGTTAAGGCAGTAGCTTCAAGCGGCTGCCCGCGTTTTGGGGATTCCTAGCCCGTTTTGGGGATTCCTAGCCCGTTTTGGATTTGGCTTCTATTACTCCTATAAATACCCTATGATAGGTTTAGTTTATTTATCATTCACCCATTAGTTTAAAACACGTTTTTTAGTTATTTTGGAGAGCAAACAACACGGTTCATTTGTATTGAACTCGTGTTCTTGATTCGTTCGTGAGTTCTTGGTATTTCTTGTTCTTGGACATTGGAAGATTGATTATTTCATTATATTGTAAGACTTTTCTTCCCTTTATTATGAATACAACTATTTTCTCTTCTTCTTCGAGCATGAGTAACTAAAACTCCCGCAACTAGGGTTGTGGGAGCTATGGCAAACGTAGCGATTTAGATTCCGGGTAGCGTTGGGTTCAATTTACATGTAGTCACGTTGTTAATCATACTTTATGTCACGTTTTCTAGTGGTTGCAAACATTAGAACATGCCTAGGTTTAATTTGCTTGAGTAAAGAGATTAAAACCGGGAAAACTTGATTAACAACAAGGATTCGAGACTACTAACTCTCGTCTAATGATTAATGCCGTAACTGGATTAAGCTACTTGATGTTAGGATTGAAAGCTAAAAAGCACATCTTTTCGAGGTCGAGAGAATAGAAAAGGAAATTTGTTTATTTTGTCGAGAGACGTTTAGACGATACAATTGACGCAATCACATCGTGACACGCATATAGAAAGAACCCGGTTAAGCCTAGAATCGACATTGTTACAACGCCATGGTGAACACATCCCTAGTTCATTCTCTCCTATCGATTATTTCTCTTACATAATTGTTGCTTTTGTTCACGTTGATTACAAAACCCCCCCTTTATTTACTGGAAACGATTGACGACTAGTCACATACTTCACGAAAGGCTTAATCTTCACCATATTCTCTGTGGGATTCGACCCCAACCTTGTTGGGTTCTTTACTTGACAACGATCGCTTACGCCTCGTTAATTTGAGGTGTAGTTTGAGCGTTATCAAAAAGTGGCGCCGTTGCCGGGGAATACGGTTTTTGATTAAGTCTGGTGTGTTTAGTTGACTTTTAGTCATAATTTCCTACTTTTATTTTTGTTTGTTGTTTTTGTTTTTGGACAGGGTACAGGTTGTGCATGCCAAGTACCCGAGGTTCGGGGGAACAAATTTTACCTTACGACCCCGAACTTGCGAGAACATTGAGGCAGAATATGGCCGCGCAATTAGACGCAGCAAGGATCCCTGCAGAACTGCAGGCCCAACAAAATTTGAATACTGGTGGTCTGCAGGATGATGTGGTACGGAATGATGAGGATCTTGATTTAGATGGAGCTGGCGCGACGGGCGCCATTATTGTTCCACCGCTACCGCCCGGAGCCAAGTTCAACATCACTAGCACGATGATTCAGTTGCTGAACTTAAGAGGAGTGTTCCGCGGTGTTGCTGGTGACGATCCAAACCAGCACTTGATGAATTTCGTGGGCATCTGCAAGTCGTTCGAACTGCCAGGAGTGAGTCAGACAGCGATCAGGCTCAGGTTGTTTCCGTTGTCTCTGTCTGATGAGGCAGCGTTGTGGTTGACAGAATTGACCCCCGACTCTATCGCAACGTGGGGAGAGTTGAGAGGAGCTTTCCTAGAAAGGTTCTTTCCTCCCTCTCGGATGATACAGTTGAGGGACGAGATTAGCAACTTCAGGCAGCAACCGCACGAAGCACTGCACGAGACTTGGTTGCGATTTAAGAAGAAGCTGACACAGTGCCCCAACCATCAGCTGAACAACGAATTCTTGATGCAGACATTCTACAGGGCACTAAATTCGGCTACCAAGCCAACATTGGACAACGCAGCAGGTGGAGCATTTATGGGTCGCACTTTTGCCGATGCCACAGCTATTTTGGACAGGCTCACCAAGACCAACAGGGCCTGGCACACACGAGATTCAGAGGTTGCAGCTAGCACCTATACAGTTGGTATGTCAGCTGAGCAGCGTAGGAAAGAAGAGGAGCGCGACCAAGACATGGCGCACCTAAAAACGCAGTTGGATCTCCTGACAAGGCACTTGACGTCAGGAAGTATAGAGAAGGTACAAGCTGTGGGTTCCCAAGGTATAGAGACTGAGGAGGCCAATTACTTGGGGGGTTTCCAGGCCAATGGCCAGGGAAACCAAGGTCGGAACTACCAGAGAGACAACCACTATGAGAAAGATGGTTACAGAGATCGCGACCAAGGAAATTGGAGGCCAAACACTGATAGAGGTGGGTTGTATGTACCACCTGGTAACCGGGACAGAGCCAACACTGAGACAGGGACAGCCAAGCTAGAGAGCATGATGGCAAAGATGCTACTGAAGGTGGAATCGACTGACTCTGGGGTGAAGGAGATGCGGACTGAATTATCAACATTGAGTCAAGTAGTGGAGTCACACTCAACCGCGATCAAGCAACTAGAGCAGCAAGTGGGTCACATCTCGGCATCTCTAAACCCAAGGAAAACGGGTACCTTGCCGAGCGACACCACTCATCCGAGGAATGACGCAAGTTGTATGGCGATCATGACCAGAAGCGGTAGAACGTTATCGGAATCACATCCGGTAGTTCAAACTCAAGGTAATGTTGCGGATGATGAAGAGGCGGTAGAGGAGGAAACTCCAAAGCCCGCGGAGAAGCGCAAGGAAGCTGAAAAGCTTCCAACTATGATATTTTGACACCCACCTCCTTTTCCCCAGCGGTTGAAGAAGAAAGCTGACGATGGTAAGTTCCTGAACTTCATGACCATGCTGAAACAGATTTCAATAAACATACCATTGGTGGAGGCGCTGGAACAAATGCCCGGGTATGCCAAGTTCATGAAGGACTTGATTACAAAGAAGAGGACGGTAAGTTTTGAGCCGGAAGACAACCTCCATCACTGCAGCGCTATTTCCTCTAGATCATTAGTGGAAAAGAAAGGAGATCCAGGTGCGTTCACTGTTCCATGTACTATCGGGAAGCTCAACTTCGGAAGAGCTATGTGTGATCTTGGTGCTAGTATCAATTTGATGCCGCTAGCAGTGTATGAAAAATTGGGTTTGGGAGCTCCTAAACCAACGTCCATGAGAGTGATGATGGCGGACCGTTCGGTAAAGCGACCCGTAGGGATATTGTCTGATGTGCTGGTCAAGATTGGTAAGCTTATATTCCCGGCCGACTTTGTGATCTTGGATTGCGAAGTGGATTTCGAAGTTCCCATAATCTTGGGACGACCATTGCTAGCCACATCAAGAGCATTGGTTGACATGGAGAAAAACGAACTGACCTTCCGATTGAACAATGAAGTGGTCAAGTTCGATGTGTCTAAATTGATGAAGCAACCAAGTGACATGAGGGTGGTCGCGGTCATAAATGCCATTGAGGAACCTCCTGCGGATGTGCACCTTGAGGAGAAGAGTTTGGTCGAGACTCTAGCTGTTGTAAGAAGTATGGTGCGAGAGCGTAAACATGTAGAGGAAGGCAGTGAAATTAAATCTAGAAAACGAAAACACCGCAAGAGAATCTACAAAGAAAGAGCAAAGAAATTGTCGCGACTAGCGATGGAGCCCAAAGAGAAAGCTGGAACGCCACACTCCATCGAGTTCTCTTGTTTTGGAGACCCTGGCGGTCTCCAAAATCATTCCAGAATTTGAGTCATATCGACTTCACAGGTATTCCTTTATTCTCACAGTTTTTAGCTTTCGCATATATGCATTGGGGACAATGCATGAGTCTAAGTTAAGGGTGTTGGGAAACCTGTGAGTCACCACCGAGGGTTTTTGTTGTCGATTTATTTTCCCTCCGGTGTGCTATCTAGTAGAACAGGCATGTTTAGGTTGTTATTTTAAATTTTTTTAGTGTCTATAGCAAGCATGCGTTGTTCTTGTCTAAAAACGAGGCCCCTTAATTTTTTTTTTCCTGATTTTAAGCTTATGTTGAAACAATTGACTGTCTGGATCCTTGAATGTCATTGTGTGATTATGATGAGAATGAGTATGCTTAAGCTGAGCGGTTGTTTGATAGTTGGTAGCGAGATAGTTTCTTGGTGCCAAGAGCGTGTGAGATTATTGTCATAAATTCTTACTCTGTGCATGCATCTAGAACTTGCCCGGTCTATTTTGTTAAGTTCGAAGTTTGGTTGTTTAGGAAAGGATCACAGGCCCTTTTTGTGTGCAGTCCACTTAACCTAAAAGACCGTCCAAATATAAATAACCCCTTTTGATCCCTGTTTGAGCCATAATTGACCTTGTTCTTTCAATAACCTGTCACCATTCATGTTTAACTTTGAATCCCTATTTTGGCCCTGGTCCTTCCTTGGACATCGTGCACCTCAACTCAGGCAATCAGCCTAAGTTGAGGGTGGCTACTATAGAGGTAAACCCTGTTCTGGCCCTGGTCCTGCTATGGACATTGTGCACCTCAATGCAGGCAATCAGCTTAAGTTGAGGGTGGCTACTACAGAGGTGAATGATAAGAAAAAGAGGATGGAGATGGTTAGTTGTGAATAGAATGAAAAGTCCGGGTGTGTGCCTAAGAAAAGAAAAATAAAAAGAAGTGAAAAAGATTGAAAAAGTAATAGTTATTTCAGATGAAAGGCCTTTTGCATTATTTGAATTGCTAGTTATTTTCTGCTCGCTGGTTTTAGACTGTTAGTCTAGGCTAAGGGTTGAACTCTACTGGTTCGCTCATTCGGGGAGGGTGGGTGCCACTCGCGATGGTCTGGATCGTGACAGCTACCCACTCGTCCGGCACCACCGACAACTGCATCCTCTCATTTTTGAATCTTATGAAAAACTCTTGGAGCAACTCCATATCTCTTTGCCCGATCTTGAAAATGTCTCATCTTTGATGCTATACTTTTTTGGCTCCAGTATGAGCCCTAATAAAACTGTCTGTTAACATATTAAATGAGTCAATAGAATTTTTGGGTAAAAGAGAATACCAGACCAAGGCTCCTCCTGACAGGGTTTCTCCAAATTTCTTCACCATCATAGATTTGGCCTCCTCCTTTGTCAGGTCATTGTCGTTCACGACCATCGTAAAAAATAGCAAATACTCCTGAGCATCTGAAGTCCCATCGTATTTAGGGATGTCTGGTATTTTTAACTTCGTTGCGATAAGCCTAATCATCGTGCTAGCCATGTATGGTACCCTATCGTAGCTCTTTGAGTCCAAATCTTTGATAACGGGAGGGACTCTTGGAATGCAATTCACGCGAGATTGAAGTTCAGCATAGTCAGACTTAATCTCCTCTTTAGTGACTTCATCATGGCTGTCATCGAGGTAGCTGGGGTTTTGATCCTGGCTACCGCTTCCTCTGCTTTGCGTTCTTCCAACCTATTATCAAGTTGATCATCGTCTCGTTCATTTCTTCTTGAAGAGTTTGGAGTCCCTCGGGCCATACCTCCCTCGAGTTCGTCCAATCCCTGGGCATCCATCTTTGCCAACAACTCATTCTAAGAGTCGGCAAAACTTTCGAGGATCTTCTGAAGTCCTTCCAGGCTAGCAGCTCTTTCCTCTGTTTCCTCTTCTTTGTAAAGGGGCCTACAGTCCCTTTTTTGAGTATTCACATTCGTCGTATCCACGTTAAGGGGCAGGTCTACCTCATTTTGATAAGTAGTTTGTCCGCTAGAGTCGGTCAACCCTGGAAGCAAAGTTCTCACTGCCTCCTCAGTCGCGAGCACTTTCTCGATTTGTTCTCCGTTGTTTGCCATACCCTATTGGTTGCAAAACAAAATACATACAACTAGCAAAGAAGAAACAAGGCTAAACCTACACAATTGCTCTGGACCCACGATAGGCGCCAAACTGTTTACCTAGATTTGGTACAGTTGAATTTGTAGGTGAGTCAAGTGCACACATTACGATTTAACCTTGTTTTAGATTTGATTTACTAGAGATTTAATTACTAATGATAATGAAAACAAGCAATATATCGTGTAAATAAGATAAGCAAAGTAAAGAAGACAAATCTAAGTATGCCCGAGATGGATATGCACGTTCACGAGATCAACTTTCAACTATTCGAGTTGCTATCTGATCCAAGACACAATGTAAGAAAGAAAAATTCTTGGAGACCAAGAAAACTATTGGATTCAGCGAGAGAATCAGGTTGCAGATGCCTTTACAAGTGAAGAGGGGAAATTATTTATAGGTTATAACATTGGGCCTTGGCCAATTAGAGTGTGCCACTAGAGCCCTATAGTACCTAAACCTATGTTCTTGTGCCACGCGTTCTGTCGGTGAGGATTGTGCTAGCTAATATTCCTGCACCGCTCAGTCCCGTACGAGCGCATCCGCGTACCTGAGCAGTCTGACAAATATATTTCTTATTTGTCTCTTGCGCCACATCATTGTGGGTGGCAATTTGCCAAGTCCTATCCTGCACGAGAGGGCCTTCTGTTATTGCTATCTCAAAAATATCTCTTGAGGCTCCGCATCCTTTGAAGCGATCGGACCCTACGCCACTTACCCTATTGATGCCACGTGTCGTCAGGCCAATTCTACCCCATACAAACTTCTTAAATTTACTAACAAGTTGAATTTTGTATTTTTGGTATTAATTTAAGAATTTATTTATCAATTTTAATTTTAATTAGGAGAGGTTTTCTGAGCTTATGCCCCAAAACAAAACTCACACAATGCCTAAGTGTACGCCCATATTAATAGAACTTAAGTCTCACAATACTTTCACTCCCATAAATCTGCTCGGTGCATTTTACTACTCCCGTCCTGAAGCTCGTTACAAAAACGCCTTTCACAACATTGCTTGAACTTATGTGTTTAGATCCTAGGGATTGGATTCTCCTTTTTGGAGAGTTAGGTTAAATAGTGAGTATGATGATTAGCATCATGAATAAGATGGAAATGACCCTATATTAAACTATTAAAGAATGGAGTGATCGAGTCCCCACAACATAATATTTTTCTTTAAATCCCCTGACCAGATTCCATGTTCGAATGTGCCCACTAATCACCGGAATCTCAGGAAAATGGTTTGACTACTTGAGTACTATTTTCCTTTGCAACTACGATAATGGCCAATGCGAGTGACAAATGAAAATGCGATAATGACCGTCCAACTCATTCCCATTGTTTGATCAAATCAAATATAATAACAACAATTTAATTAATGTAAATGTACTGGTAAATAATTATTAGACCATCTGTCTTTTTGAGCTGGTTGATTTTTTCTTCCAAGTTATTAAATTAAGATTATTAGAAGTTCCTTCTTGTTGTAGACAGTTCATAGTTGTATATACTGTCATGTACAAAAGGTTAAGTTTCATTCATAATTCATTTCTCTGAATCATTAGTAAAAATATCCTTCCTATACTACCCTTCCATTGGCGCCAAAACTGTTCACCACCTGTGGGAACATTGAGGGTTAATACGGTAAAAGAGTTAGCCGGCAGAATATAGGAGTTCAACGTGGCAGCTGAGGCTGTTGATAAAGGGATAGAGAAAAAGAGTCACATAGCAAGAGTAGTATTTAATCCATTTGAATGAGAATATTTCTCTTTCGCTGAATCAACTGGATTGATTTTTTCCTTCATTTTCTTATCAGCTATGTCCTCTTTTCCAGCATAAAGTTCTTTTCTTTCATTGTTCATTGCCAGTTTCATTTTGTCTATTCTTCACGTGATTTGAATAGCATTTTCCATGGTAAAGAGCTTCTGATTCAATATTCCTAACCTTTCTAGAGAATCAAAATGCTTGACGCATTGTTAAAAAGCAAGTTCTACTCCAAATGGTGAGAATGTCAATTCTTTAATTCTTTGTCCTAGTCTTTTTTTCAGTATAAACTGAATAGGAGTACATTTTTGATGCCTCAACTTTTTGGAACTGAGGCGTAATAATAGTAGTTGTTCTGGGATGGTGATTTTAGTCCTCATCAATGTAGTACTACTGCTCATTTTGTGTGTGTATTTGTTATGTCTGGTACAGCAAGTCTACAATCAAGCTGACAAAGACTCGAATCGAGATGATCAGAAAAAAGAGAGATACTATGCTGAAATATTTGAAGAATGATATGGTTGACCTTCTTAAATCTGGAGTGGATGTCAATGCCTACGGCAGGGTAATTTTCTTTTCTTAAACCTTGGTTTCATATTCTTATCTTCAAAATTTATATTATATGCTATCGTCTCAAATTGATCATCCAAATTTTCTGGCCTTTTCATTTGTTTCTACTTCCTACTTTCGAATTTGTTTGCTAAAATGTTTCATGTTTAAAATAGAGATTTCTTAGGCCTCAATATTGTCATTTGTTTCATATTAGTCCTGTTTCTGGAATCTGTAGGACTTTTAGATGAAGTGAATGTGTATTTTCTCATTCTTCCGTTAAGGTTGGAGAGCACGATCGATCAATTGATTCTGATATGAAGTTCTATTAATGCAACAGGTTGATGGCCTTCTGGTTGAGATCAATATCTCGAGCTGTTACGATTTCCTGGAACAGTACTGTCTGCATATCTCGAGTCACCTCAGTAACATGAGTAAACAGAGGTACATTGATTTTTTCCTAAACTGGTCTCACAAGTATCTTGGACCTGAAATCCTGACTTCCTTTTCAATTGCATTTGCATATAGTGGAAGTCATGTTGATGTCTCTTCTCCCCATTTACTAATTGTATAGTCAACATCCCAGTTGTCAAAATAATTAGATATTTCATCTGTCAATGTGTAAACTATGAAAGTTAACTCCACCACATCCCCAAATAAATGGTCAAAGACACAAGGTGAAGAGAGGCCAGAAAATAGAAGATAGACCCTTGCCATTTCTCTTGGTTCGTTGAGTAACTAAAAATTAAGTTAAATATGTTTTCAATAAGATGCAACGTGGGATATGCAAACTTAATGATTAAGGGGAAGGCAATCGCTAGTTCTCTTGAAGCATAATTGAGAAATATTTAATTTTTGTTAGAGAGAAAGCAATAGACTTCAGGAACACTTTTGGTGTAGTTGTTTTTAAGTCCATCTTTCATGTAATAACTGTGAGGTGAGATGGCCTATAGAAAAATATTTTTTATTTTTTACTTTCTATGCTGAACTTCTCCATTAGTCAGACTAATCTCCTATTTTCTGGGTAATTCTTTGTTTTTAGAGAGTGCCCAGAGGATTGCAGAGAAGCTGTGTCAACTTTGATGTTTGCAGCAGCAAGATTATCCGATGTGCCAGAATTACGTGAACTGAGAGCTACATTCACTGAGAGATATGGAAATTCCCTTGAAATGTTTGTGAATAAAGAGGTAGTTACTCTGTCTTCAGCAGCATATAATACTAGTACAGACTTAGTTTCATATGGAACTCTTTTTCCCTCTCCTTTTGAAACAAATTCATATTCGTTCTTGACAGTTTGTTAGAAAGCTAAAGTCGCAACCACCTACAAAGGAGATGAAGCTTCAGTTGATGCGAGAAATAGTAGTAGAATCTGGTGTAAGATGGAATTCAAAGGCTTTGGAGCATAAACTATCGAAACCACTGATAGGTCTACAAGTAAGCCTTCTATACAATGACCAGAATTTAATTAACAATTTAATCCTTGAAACATTATACTCACAAACAAGACGTGCTCGTGACACTGTCAGTGTATAGAAGTTAAACAGTTCTTACCTGTAATGCCCAGAAGTTGCATTGTTATAATAGTAAGTTTCAGAGTAATGTGGAGAATCGAAAGGAGTTCCTTCGTCGTTTTTTTGATCTTCACATCTAGGAGTCTCCAGATTAAATATTATCGTTTCTTAATTCTTTGGTGGGGAGGTTGTGTAGGAGGGATTTGCTATTAATGGACAGAAGTGAATAATGATCCTCTCAATTTAAAACTGAACTGGGATTATCAATCAAGTACATTCTTATATTGGTGGGGTATTAGATGATTGATTGAGTTTTGGCATTCTTGCTTCAATTATGTGTCTAGATATTCCTAAACAAGTTTTTAGTTTTTACACAGTTCATGGCAATGTTTCTGTTTCTGTATATACACCTTGTCCTTAAATAGTCGTTGCACTTTATACCTATCTTTCACAGGACTTACCGAAGAGTCATAATGATGAAGAACACAAATTGCACAGAAAAAAGGATGAATCAGCTCAGAGAAAAGAACATCAAAAATCTAAGCTTAATCACGAGAATGCAAGGGAACATACGACTTCTAAAGCGAAAAGGGAGCATCATTCATCTCACAGGAGAAAAGAAGTCCCTGGCGATGTACATAGCTTGCCTAAGGGAAGGGAAAGTGACAAACAGAAAAGAGATAATATAAGTCGTGCATCCAACAGATATTTAGATGACAAACCTCCAGTAAAAGATATTAAAGCGGATAGTACTGGAAAAAATGAGCAACAAAATGGGCCTGAAATCATTAGGAGTGTTTCTGAAGAAGAATCTGATGAGAAGAAGCCATTCTATTTAAGGTCATTTCAGCCTAATTACACTAAGTCAAGAGCATGCATTTCAAAAATAAGTTCAGATGCATCTCCAACTGGTTTCACAGGGGAGACACCGGGACATACAGAGATGAATCAGAGGAGAATAAGGATTGCCAAAGAAGAAGATAGTTGTGCAAATGATACAATCAAAAAGCCAAAACCAATATCAGTTAGGACGCGTCTGCAGCCAATGCATGGTAGTGAGGAGGACTCGGATAAATTGAAAAGCAAGGAGAGAGTGAAAGAAGTAGAAAGACACGGAAAACATGGCATAAAAATCGCAAAAGATGATCATCTTGATCAACGCGATGAAGAGGAAAAGATGATGGACAGGCTTTTAATGCACTATACTAGGAAACAGGCTCAAATTGAACTTAGGACACCAAAATCAGTTGTTAAGTTACCGAAATTAACTGAAGTTGAGACCAGTGGAGTCTCAAGGAAGAGAATTCCGATGTCCATTCCTGTTGAATTGAAAAAAGCAACTCCAGTAACACTTAGAGAAGGATACACTAAAGCAAATTCCTCTGAACATGATATGTTGAGTCCAAATGGACATATCCATCCCAAGCTGCCAGATTACGACGATTTTGTCGCTCGAATGGCTGCACTCAGAGGAAACTAAAAGAATAACTTTGTACTTAGATGGAACCATTGTACCATTCTTCATATTACTAGTTTCTTGCACATCATATTCTTTGTTAAGAAATTAGGATGGTTATCAGAAGTAGTATAGAAAAAGCTTATTCACATCACTAGTTCTGGGAACGTGCTTTGCATGTTTACCCCAAAATACTTTGTATAAAATTAGTCTAGCAAATGATAAACTTCTAAATGGAATACATACTTTTGAACTTTCTTTAAAAGAAGTAACAACTTGAAGTTAGAAAATTTTGTCAATATGATGCTACTTTAGTGATATAGATAGTACTTTAACTTCAATACAAATACAATTATGCATGGAATAAATTTTTTAGCATATACATATTTTTAATCCCATCATAACAAATCCAATATTGTCATAAGTGAAACGAAATCTTCTTCCGACTCAAACACATCATATTCTAAATTACAAGGTAGAACCCACTATCATGTACATGAAATAAAGAAGGGAAAAAAGATTATCTATGATTTGGTCCTCAAAATTCAAAGCAACAAAAGTCAGTCAGAGCAATTACCAGTACACCTTTTTCTCCCTATGCTCATCAAGTGACAAAAATTTCACTGATTAGCATTGAAATTCTTTACCAACCACATATGAATAATTTCTCTATAGTTTCAGGAAGTGATAAAGTTACCTTTCTGATGGTGCTGACTGCTTGAGTAAAATAAGATAAACAAGCAGAGAAAGATTTTTGAGTGAAAACGTAATTTCTGACAAAAAGAAGAGAAATTTTTTATGTATTTTTGATACTTTGTTGTACAATAAAATATATGAGAAGTCTACACATAAATATCATTAACGGTGGAATTTGAAAAATCTTCACATAAATGTCATTAATGTGGAATTTCATAGGACCAAAATAGATAAAGAGGCTTTACCTAATAAAACATGCAAATACTAAACCTGCATTAAAAATTAAAAGAGTAAACAATCCTTCCAATTAAGCTAAATATAATAAATGTAGTAAGTAACTGAATTATCATTTAACATAAGTTGCTAAATGGCCACAACAATTTGGCCAAAATTTGACCACAATGATAAAAAGACCACAATAACCTTTCTCTTTCAAAATAAAACTAAATTCTTTTTCTTTTTAATTAAAGAAAGTTAAAGTCTTTGTTATTCCCTAGACCTAAAATTCAACTTCAACACAAATTCTTAAGTTTTGAATATCAAAAGCCTTATATGGTTGGTATACATATTTTTCCTTTAAAAAAATATACATTTTCTCAATGTCTAAAACTCAAATAAAACCAACTCAAATTACGTATTTTTTCAGTTGGCATACATATTTTTCCTTTAAAAAATATACATTTTCTCTTTCTCTAAAACTCAAATACAATCAACTCAAAGTACATTTTTTTAAATTCTCCCATATGTACTCAAATACATATAAAATTATATTTTTTTATAATAATTTCTTTTAAAATTTTCATTGGCCAGACTTTAACCTTTTAATTTCCATTAATATTTCCTTATTCCAATTCTCATAAACCTAATTATACCTTATAAATATACATTTTTTTCTTCCTAAATTATTTTTTCATATTTTAGTGAAAGATTAATTAAAATGCATATCTAAACACAATTTCAAAGTCCAAAAATTACACTTCAAAAACTCAAATTTTTAAATTTCAACTTTAAATTTTATGATTGAAAGATAGTTAAGAAAGTAGATTGAACTTCTTTATATATATTGACACCGCAGGCGTAAATATTGCTTTAATTATTTGTTTGCACTATTAATTACTAATGGTAGAATTTGAGAACTAAGCATGGAAAAGGTACTTTGATTAAATTTTGATTATTAAAAATTGATATTAATATTTGTACGCCAGTTTCTCTTTTATTTTTATTTTTATATGTTGGTCAAATATTAGTATGTTGGTTGAATTCAACAATATAATGGTTCATTCAAAGAAAAATAGTACTTCAAAAATGTAGACACGGGATACATTGATACATTATAGAAATTATAAATATTATATAGTTTATATGTGTCTATCCTAGTTAACAACAATCCAAGAAAGTCACATATTATGTTGTAGTCTTGCGCCCTATGTTAACCCGATTTGATAACTTGCGAATCATTACTTATATTTGTTATTAATATGATCTCTTACTAAGTAATTTTATTAATTACTATGTTTATCAAATTTAAATTATATATCTGAATAACTTTTTAAATATAAATTGAATAACAGCGACAGACAAAACTCAAAACACTTTAGATATGGTAGAAATAGACACATTATAAAAATTATATAGTTCACATAGTTAGCAACAACTCAAGAGAGTCACACATTAATATTGTAGTCTTGCGCCCCCTATATTACACCGATATATTTGATAACTTGTGAATCATTACTTATATTTGTTTATTAATATGACCTCTAATCAAGTAGTTTTAATAATTATTATATTTAAATAAATTTAAATTATATATTAAAATAATTTTTTTAAATATAATTTGATAATATTTTAATAACGACAGTCAAAATAAAAAACTACTTTAGGCATGATAGACATTAACTTATCATAAAAATCATATAGTTCATATGTGTCGACCCTAGTTAACAGCAACCCAAGAGAGTCACACATTAACGTTGTAACCTTGCGCCCCTATGTTACGCTGATTTGATAACTTGCGAATCATTATTTATATTTGTTATTAATATGACCTCTAATCAAGTTTATTTTATTAATTATTATATTTAAATAAACTTAAATTGTATATTTAAATACATTTAAATTATATGTTTAAATAATTTTTTAAATATAATTTGATAATATTTCAATAACGACAGTCAAAACTCAAAATACTTTAGACATGGTAGATATTGACACGCTATAGAAATCATAAAAATCATATAGTTCACATGCGTCATCCATAGTTAACAAGAACTCAATAGAGACACGTTAAATTGTAGTCTTGCATCCCTATGTTAAACTGATTTGATAACTTGTGAATACTACCAATTATATTTAAATAAATTTAAATTATATTTTAATATTTTTTTAAATATAATTTGAAAATATTTCAATAACGACAGTCAAAACACAAAGCACTATAGACATAGTATACATCGACACATTATACAAATTATATAGTTCATATATATCGAGTTAACAAGAACCCAAGAGAGTTACACATTAATGTGTAGTCTAGCGCTCCTATTTTACGCCAATTTGAAAACTTGCTAATTATTACTTATATTTGTTATTAATACGACCTCTAATTAAGTAATTTGGTTTGTTATTAGAAAACAAATTCGACCATAATAAATTTGGTTTGATTTTAACTAAAGAAAGTCAAATCGAATCAAACCAACATTACATATACACAATATTTGTAAATATTTATACATAAAAATATTATTTTAATATAATTTATAAATATTTCTTAATTTTTTTCATAGTTTTTACCTTTTAACGTATTATTTCAAGGTTGAACTTAGGATTTTGGATAGTCCAATAAATTTTATAGCCAATAGATGTTTGTAACACAAATAAAGCTGAATTCAAAATCAAATCAATATATATTAATGTGTCGATATCTACCATGTCTAAAGTGTGTTGAGTTTTGATTGACGTTATTATTGAAATATTTTCAAATTATATTTAAAAAATTATTTAAATATGTGATTTAATTTTATTTTGTAATAAGTAATAAATTTACTTAACTAGAGGTTATATTAATAATAAATATAGGTAATGATTCACAAGTGATCAGATTGCAGTAATATAGTGATGCAAGACTACAACATTAATGTGTGACTTTTTAAAGTTGATGTTAACTAAAATCGACACTTATGAACGATCTAATTTTTATGATTTCTATAACGTGTCGATGTTTACCATATCTAAAGTATTTTGAATTTTAACTGTCATTATAGAAATATTTTTAAATTATATTTAAAAAATTATTTAAATATATAATTTAAATTTATTTAAGCATAATAATTAATATTAGCTAACCAGAGTTCATATTAATAACTACAAGTACTGGCTCACACAAGTTATCAAACTGGCGTAACATAGGGACAGAAGACTACAATATTACTACGTGACTTTCTTAGATTACTGTTAATTAGGATTGATAATTATGAAATATATGATTTTTATAATTTCTATAATGCATCAATGTCTATTATGTTTTAGTTATTAAAATATTTTCAAATTACATTTAAAAAATTATTTAAAATATGTAGTTTAGTTTTAAAAATATAGTAATTAATAAATATGCAAAGCTAAAACACTAATGTGTGACTCTCTTGGGTTGCAGTTAACTAGGGTCGACCCTTATGTACTATATAATTTTTATAATGTGTCGATATTTACCATGTCTAAAGTGTTTTGAGTTTTGACTGTCGTTATTAATTTTTTTTGAAAAAATTATATTTAAATGTGTAGTTCAAATTTATTAATTAATAAATTTACTTAATTAGAGGTCATATTAATAACAAATATAAGTAATGATTTACAAGTTTTATCAGATTGCCGTAATATAATAGCACAAGACTAAAACATTAATGTGTAACTTTTTAAGTTATTGTTAACTAAAGTCGACACTTTTGAACGATATGATTTTTGTGATTTTCTATAATGTGTCAATGTCTACCATGTTTAAAGTGTTTTGAATTTTAACTGTTATATTGAAATATTTTTAAATTTATATTAAAAAATTACCTAAATATGCAAAACTTTTGATTTAAAACTCTTAAATATATGATTTAGAATTCTTAAATATTTTAATTTACGTTACTGAATGTTCCTTCAAATTTTAAATATGAAGAATTTTAGATACAACTCTTAATATTTTTAATTTAATTATAGTGTGCCTCTTTAAACATAAAATAAATTGGACTAGAATTTTTTTCAACAAAAAGGAATTAATTATTATTTTAATAAGTGATCAAGTATAATATTGTGGGGATTTGTCCATTTCCCTCATATTGGGACTTTCACATACATTGAGAAATGTAACCAATAAATTAATTAATGACATAATTTTAAATTTGGAGGGAGAAGGGTAAGAATGTCAAAAAATAAACTAGTTTATAGTGTGAATAGACTTTATTATAGAATTGTGGCCATTGTGGCCAAAACTATTGTGGCCAAAATGATTTATTCTATTATTATTATAGATGCATTTAGTAAATGAATACGATTCATGTATTAATCTTTTAGTTAATTGAATTTAGTGTATTAATTATTCAAAGTAACTCTTCAAATTCTTTAAATTTTCCATAACAACAAATTAAAGAGTATGTTGATTAATATATCAATTTTATGAAGAAGGTAGTATATCTGCTCCCCTCCGTCACATATGGTATTGTTTAATATTATAATAATTAAATATTTTATAACATTTTAATTTGTAGCAAGGGCAAAATCATAATCTAACTTTAACATTAGGAGCTTCTCACTTTTAATATAACTAGTTCTACGGCACGTACATTGCACGTGGTTCTTGAGACATGTCGATAAGATGTGTATATATCGAATGACATGATAATTTACACTTTTATTCTAAATAATATCATTAGTATTTATTTAATACATGTTCTTCAAAAGTATACATGAATGAATATATAGCAAAAAATATTTTGAGTTATCCATGTTGATGTTGAGTCTTGACATGTCTGCCGTTGTCAAGATAAGTCCATATCGTCTATACATATATAGATGAACATCCTAAGTTTAGTTAGTATCATAAATTGTAGTTGAGCATCTGTTGAGGTGTCATGTTGCCTCCGAAAGTCTTCTTACATATCGGCATAGTATGTTTCCCAGAGCTTTCTAACATCTGTTGGATTACATTGCACCAAAATTGTTACGAACAAACATCGTAGAGATGATACCATTTTGAAAAAGACAGCCTCACATGTACAATTCGAGATGCTGTTATCTGATTCTAATAACCCCCTTTCTCTGGCAGCTTCTTAAAATTATCACATTGTTTTTCATTTGCCGTGAGCAACTCTTCAAATGAAGTTGGTCCTCTAACATGGTTGCGTAATAATCTCTCATAATACCTTTCACCTTCACGGGGATTAGCTACAATATAAATATAAAATAGTTAATTAATTTAATTTATAATGTATTTTGTACATTATTAAATTTAAGCGCTAGATAATTTACCAATAGCTATCCGATCAATCACAGATCGGGTTTTTCTTGTGGTCCATTTTTTGGTTGCGGATTCCATACATAGTACTCTGGAAATTCTCTGTAAAGATATTTGTGTGCCTCATCGTCTATTGAGCACATCCTGAAATACTCAGTAAGTAATGTGTGCTTCACGCAAGCACTCTAGCTATCTCATAAATATCCAGTCTAACAAAGATATTGACCAAACACGGAACATCCATAGCCAAAGGTTGCTCCTCAACCACTAAGATAGAAAAACTACCGATACTCACCGCCTTTCTACTCAAGGCATCTGCCACTAAATTGGCCTTGCCTGGATGATAAAGAATAGTCATGTCATAGTCTTTCAACAACTCTAACCACCTGCACTGTCTCAAATTTAGATCCTTCTGGTTGAAAATATATTGTAGGCTATGATGATCAGTGAATACCTCTCAATGAACTCCATACAAGTAATGTCTCCACAACATCAGAACAAACACTACAGTCGCCAACTCCAAATCATGAGTGGGGTAGTTCTTTTCATGGGTATTCAACTGCCTCAAAGAATAAGCTATCACATTCCCCTTCTACATCAAAACACCTCCAAGGTCAACTCATGAAGCATTATAATACACAGTAAAACCTTCACCTTTCACAAGTAAGGTCAAGATACGTGTTGAAGTCAATAAAGCCTCGAGTATCAAAAAGCTCTCCTCACACTCATCGGGCCACTGATGAGTCAACTTGGTCAAAGGAGCTGTAATTAAGGAGAAACCCTGCACAAACCATCTATAATAGCCAGCCAACCCAATAAAACTCCTAATCTCAGTAGGTGAAGTAGGACTAGTCCAATCCCGAACCGCCTCGATCTTGGTCGGATCAACCATAATACAATCCCTGGATACAACATTCCCTAAAAACACCACAAAACTAAGGTAACACTCACACTTCGAGAACTTAGCATATAAATTCTCATTCCTCAATATCTAGAGTACGATCCTCAAATGCTTCACATGATCCACCTCATCCTTAGAATACACCAAGATATCATCAATGAATACAAATACCCCATTCATCAGCTCCATAAATGTTATTGGGGCATTAATCAACCCAAAGGACATCACCAAGAACTCATAACGGCCATACCAGGTCTTGAAAGTTGTAATCCTCAATTGATGGTACCTCAACCTCAAGACAATCTTTGAAAACACTGAAGCACCCTGAAGCTGATCAAACAAGTTATCAATGCGTGAAAGAGGATACTTATTCTTGATAGTCACCTTGTTCAACTGTCGATAATCATTACATATGCGCATAGACTCATCTTTCTTTTTCACAAACAACACGTGCGCACCCTAAGGAAAAACACTAGGTCTAATGAAACCTTTACTTAACAAATCCTGAAGCTGATCCTTCAACTCCGTCGGAGCCATCCTATAAGGAAGAATGTAAATTGGCTTGGTGCCCAACTTCAAATCAATAGCAAAATCAATGTCTCTATTGGGAGGAACACTTGGAATATCTATAGGGAATACATCCTGAAACTCTCTCACCATTCTCACTGACTCTAAAGGAGGTGAGTCAGCACTAGTATCACGTACATATGCCAAATAAGAAAGATATCCCCTCTCAACCACCCGCCCAATGAAATAAAATAACATTGTTAGGGCACAAACCCTGAGTACCATTCCCCTTCAACCTTACACAACCAGTATAATCAAAGTATTCAACAATACACAATAGCATGATGTGAAGAGAGACAATCCAGACCCAAAATGACATCAAAATCTATCATTTCAGAATGATCAAGTCTACCTAGGTATCATACCTTAAAAGAGTCAAAACACATGATCAGTACACCCGATCTACCACTAAAGAACTACATACTGGGGTAGAGATATGAATATGCATAGCAAGGGACTCACACATCATGTCAAAATACAAAGCAAAATATGTAGACATATAAGAATAAGTAGAACCAGGGTCAAATAATACTGAAGTAGACAAATGGTAGACTGGATGATATCTGTAATAACTACATCAGAGGCCTCCATCTTAGGTCTACCTGGGAATGCATAACACTGATCATGTCTTCCCCTGGACTGAGAAACTTCATAACCACCACCACAAGTCAACTAGGATCCATTCCTAGAACCCTAAGAACCACCTCTACCACCATGTGCACCTCCTCTAGCCATTGGTGCCGATGCCCGATAAGTCTGTATTTGAGAACCATGCTGTGAAAGATCTTGTCCATACCTGGGGCAATTTCAAGCATAGTGACCAAACTCTCCATAATCAAAATGCCCACAAGCTATAATAGGTTGATGGAACACTCCAAATAAACTAGGATGACTGTAACAACCTTAACTTCTCTCATCTCTAAAGGTATGAAGTAATTGATGAAAGCATCCATGAAGTTGTCCCTAACTAAAGGTGCTAAATCATCTCCTCAAGATAACTCCCTTTAATCATAATAGGTACCTACAACGTCCTTCAGCTGGTAGGAAGTAATCTCAACTCCCTCAGTCTCATTAACACGCCTCACCCTCAGAATTTTCTGCATTTCATTCATAAAGTTTTGGGGGTCCTCTTCAACCTTAGACCATGTGAAAACTAGTGGACTCATTTTTAGGAACCCCCAAATTCTAGAAGTATTAGCTGAGTCATAGGAGCTAGCACTAGCAGGGCTTGCACCTTGACGGTATGACTAAGTTATAACTAAATGGATGAGCATTTCGATTGCAACCCTAAACTCAGCATCTGAAGTTCTTGATGACTGAGGTGTAAATGATGTAGGACCTCCCATTATCCCTAATATCAATGGTGGAGGTAAAGCTCTAGTAGGTAAGCCAAAAGTATGGCTCTGGAGTCTGGTCTGCCTTCCATGTGTTGAAGGCAACTCGTTGGTGTTTGCCTCATTAGAAACTTCAGTATTGGTGGTAGAACTTTGGCTTATTCTCATCTTTCTCTTGGGAGGCATGTTATGAAATACACAATAAACCATGAGTTAGAATTAGTTCATAGAGTTCAACTCTATAGCATGATCTAGAGTATGAAGAAAGGGTAGTATTTCCTAATATCATGTTGTCTCCCCATTATAAGTGTGATGCACTTCACACCCATAAGAATGACTTTACAGGACACAACTTTATAGAGATCCTAGGACACTGGAACCTAGTGCCCTGATACCAAGTTTTTCATGCTTCGAGCCTACACCCTAGGTAAGACCAAAACTCGATGCCATTAACGACCCCAGTATATTATAACATGGCATAAAACATAAGCATACACTAGACATTAAGGGAATAAAATTTAAAATAATTCAAGAGATAAGTCTTATAAAAAAATATTTTCATAATTTGTAGGACTGAGAATCATGACATATGACACGAAGGTCAAAACTTGAAATACATAACTAGTTCTTTGTCTATCTATGAAGCCTCTAGCATAACTGAGTACTAACTACTGGAACAAGGCCCCCGGCATACCTTTATAAATGCTAATATAAATTACTAAAAATTATAGACTTAAACCCCTGAGGTCAAAGAGGGGCTCACCAAAAGCAGAGAGAGTGGAACATAACATGCTGCCTGATCACATGTCTATATACCTGAGTCTGCATCAATAAAATATGCATCACCTCTGGCAAAAGAGACGTGAGTACATATAGAATAGTACCGTATGTAAAATAGGAGAATGAAATATAAACATATATAGAAACGTGGAACAGGAACAACCAATTGAATCATATTTATGACAGGGAGGAACTGATAGATCAAATCAATAAGGTTGTTTAGTGTTAACTTTTTCATCATAATTTAGTTCTTTATGGGAGTCTAATAGTGTAACTGACATAAACTACTATGTGGGAACATGGAGTTTGATATTGACCCAATCAGCTAAGCCATATCACACTTTATCAAGTGTGAAACATGATTATATGTCAAAAATATCTATTATAGACCTTACCAGGGGTATAGAAAAGAGTCATCCAAATCAATGGTTTGATTCATAACTTACGTCGGCAAATATAGATTTAAGCGCTTATTATTTTAAATTATGCCTTCTCAGTTAATTATTTAGTTTCGTTAAGCGCATGTGATCATAGATTAGCATGTGGAGCTCATGTTCATAAGTTCCTGCAATTCGATTATCATAGCTTAAAATCATGGAAAGAGAATATCGTCATGTCATAATTCATAGTCAAAGTATTTCATATCATAGCATCATATAAGTTACATTATTGAGGAGGTTTCAAAGTTTATGGGTCACATGAATCATATCATATTAGAAGTCATCAAAGGAATCATAAAGTCTTAGTTTTTAACATGAAAATCATTTCTTTGTTCATAGTAATTCATAGACTCATGGGGGGAACCCATGAGAGACTACTCAAAGAATGGGAAATATCATAAGAGTGGGTACGCTTACATAGAGGATTCTTGGAGTTTCATAATGAATCAAGAAAATTTAATAAATGAGGGTTTTGTTCTGATGTGCCGGGATTTGACAGCACTTTCGATGCTTAAAACAAAGGATTTTTAGGAGTTTTTGAGTACATTTTGTTAGATTTGATGTCGTTTGTTAGTTGTGCAGGGACAAAGTATGAAATAGATAAAAGTGCCAAAAGGTTGCAGTTTCTGGGCAAAAGATAGGCCACCACGGGCGTCGCACCCACGATGGCCCATGGGGCAGACCGTTGGATTAAGGCAGCAGGATTTGCTAAGGCTGTGGAGCCCCGACGGGCTAGCACGACGCCCGTGGAAGACACGATGGGGCGTGGCCTTGCCCATCAAAATTCTCCAGGGAGACATTCTAAGAGCCAAGGAAGGGCGACAGGCACCACGACGCCCGTGACAATCCCGACTGCCCGTTGCTGACGCCCGTGGAAACCAGGCAGGAGAGCTAGAGAAGAGCTATGGCAGGCGACGTGAGGACCGCGATGGGCATCACAGCTGTGACGTCCCATCACCTCAGCCCATGAGATCGTAGTAAAGAGATTTTTTAAGAGTTAAAGAAGGCCGACGGGCACCCACGACGCCCGTCGCACCAGCGATGGCCCATGAAGTGTCCCATCGGATCTTCCGCATCCAACTTCTCCTAGTTTTATTAGGATGTGGTCTTTTTATCTATAAATACTTTCCCATAGGTTTTATTTATGGGGTTACATATTATTTAGAGAATACTTTCGGATAGTTGTTACGTTGTTGTTTTGGTGTTAACTTTAAACACAAGTTCTTGATCAATTGAAGTGTTCTTGATATTGTTCTTCAAGATTCCGGATTTATTTATTCCTACTTGTAAGTATCTATTGATGATTGCTCAAACAAACATTAATTGTGCACTTATGAACATGAGTAGCTAAATCCAAGACTAGGGTTGTGGGAACCATGAAGAATTAACGAAGTAGGCAAAGTACTTAGGTAATCTAGGGCGGTGTTTATGCATGTATTGTTATTCCCTTCGCTTTGATTGCTTTTTAATGGTGCGCAACATTAGAACTTGCCTTATCCTTACTTGCCGGACTAATGAGGTAATGGATGGGAAAAAGGTTGTCTAACAACGGAGATTTGAGGCTACCAACCCTCATTTAATAGCTTGACCTTTTCCGGGAATAGCTAATCTGGGATCCAGGGTAAGGGTTAGTAAATCATACACCTGCGGCCGGACCAAGGCGTGTGGTGAAATTCACCTAGTTGCCAGACTAAGGAATTAGGTGAACCTAACTTACCGATTCTGCATGCTAAGCACCAAACTAGTTTACCAAGTACAAACGCCTTACTAAGTTATGATCTCATGGGGAACACTACCCTATTCATCTCACCTATTGATTACAACTCTTAAAATTGTCACGTGTTACTTGTTTACATTCTAAGTTCTATTACTACTTGTTACTTTAACCCCCCCCCCCCTTTGTGGGAAATAAATGACCAAAAACACGAGTAGACATTAATCGACCCTAGTCCTACCATATTCCCTGTGGGATCGACCCCAACCTTAGTTGGATTCTATATTTGAACAGCGACTGCTTACGCTTCCAAAAGAGGTGTAATTTGGGCGCATCAAATTTTGGCGCCGTTGTCGGGGAATACAGTTTAGGATTAAGAGAGATTATGTTTATTTCACTTTTATTCCTTATTTCTTGATTTTACTTTTTCTGTTGTTTTTGTTTTGATCTCAGGTTACATACTTGTGCATGCCCAGCAAAAGGAGTCAAGGCAACCCCTTAATCCCTTACGATCCGAAGCTCTCCAAAACTCTCCAAAATATGTCTAAGGAGGGAGAGCATGAGACTCAAGAGAAGATTACAACTCGGCTACTGGCTAAAGCCGAGCAGAGGAAAAAGAATGATGCAACACGCCAAAAGGAAGGTGAAGATGCCCTTGCTGCTAAAGATGCTCAAATGCAAAAAATCTCGCAGCTCAAAATGCTGCAGCTGAGCAAGCACGACAAGGAAGACAACATGATATCCGAGACAAGGCAACAACTAGTCATTTGCCATATAATAAGGGCCAACAGATGCAGCAGCCAAGACATATCCCTCGGTATTTTGATGATGAGGACGACGATGATGAAGAGGAATATGGCACCACTGGACCCATAGTGCTGCCACCACTGGCTGATGGAATGAAGTTTGATATCACTAGCGCCATGATCCAGCTGCTCAACCTGAAAGGACTTTATTCAAGAAAGCCCACGGAAGATGCAATTCTACTTGTGTAGAGTTTTGTGGGAATTTGCAAATCGTACAACATGCCAGGAGTGAGGTAGGAGGCTATTAGACTAAGGTTATTTCCATTTTTATTGACCGGTGAGGCAACTGCATGGCTCTCAGAACTGCCTGATAATTCCATATAAACATGGCATGAGCTAAAGAATCAGTTTCTGGAGTGGTTCTTTCCCCTGTTGAGGATGTTGCAGCTGAATTAGGAGATCTACAATTTAAGGAAGCTACCAGCAGAAGCATTGTATGAGTCTTGGCTAAGGTTTAAGAAGAAGCTGAAACAAGTTCCGAGACACAGAATTCCTTCAAGGCATCTGATGGAGATCTTCTACAAAGCATTGAATGCCAATACTAAAGTGGTAGTTGACACTGTAACTGGAGGAGCATTCATGGAGAATACATATTATGAGGCTGCGAAGATGCTAGACAGGGTTGCGAAGACCAACCGAGCATGGCACACTAGGGAGGCTGAGACTCCAGCAGGTATATGTGCAGTTGGAAACACCATGAATGTCAATGAATTCCAAGAACTCAAATAGGAAGTTGCTGAGATGAACACGATTGTGGGGTTGATTTCAAAGAAAATCCTAAGTGAGGGATTGGAAAAGGTTAAAGCCATTAGTTCGCAAGGTAAAGTGCCTAGACCAGACAGTTACTCATCTGAAGAAGAGGTCAGTTATCTGAATGATCAAGGGGTGGGTTTCCGAGCCTCTGGCCAAGGAAATCAAGGTCAGAACCGAGATAGATATGACTACTACAACCGGTCTGGCTACAAAGATAGAGATGGTGACTGGCAGAAAAAGAATGGTTATAAGAACGATAAAAGTGGTCTCTACATCCCTTCTGCGAATCGCGAAGAACGGGCTGGACAACCTACCATGAGGGAGCTGCTTAACAAGGTGTTTGAAAAGGTTGATTCCACGGATGCAAGCATGAAGGAGATAAAATCAGACCTTTCAAAGATCAGCCAGAGAGTAGATTCCCATGCTGTATCCATTAAACATCTTGAGATGCAGATGCACCAATTGTCAACCAGCATGAATCCGCGCTAAAAGGGTACTCTCTCAAGTGACACCATTCAGAACCCGAAAAATGATCGACAAGTTTTAGCGGTGACTACTCAGAGCAGAAATCAGACTGTTGATCCTCCCATGCCCATAGTTGTTGATGAGCCAGCCGCAACTGAGAAGGATGATAATGAGATTGTAGCTGAGTCTGAAGAGAAGAATACTGGTGAAGCGTCATCTGAGAGACAGTCTTCTGAGATGAAGGTGAAGAGCAAAGATGTTGCACCAATCCTGAAACCCATGCCACTGCCTCCCCCACCTTATCCCCAGAGGTTGAAGAAAAAGGTTGAGGTCGACAAATTTCACAAGTTCATATCCATGCTGAAGTAGCTATCAGTAAATATCCTTTTAGTCGAAGCATTGAAGCAGATGCTTGGTTATGCTAAATTCATGAAGGATCTGGTAACTATAAAGAGGACGGTTAGCTTTGAGCCAGCCAATAATTTGCACCACTACAGTGTGATAGCATCTCAATCTATGGTTCAGAAAAAGAAATATCATGGGGCCTTCACAATTCCTCGCACAATTAGAGCCTTCTATTCGCAAAAGCTTTGTGTGATCTGGGTGCTAGTATAAATCTGATGCCGCTAGCAGTATATAATCAGCTGGGCTTGGGATCCCCCACTCCAACTACAATGCGGTTACTTATGGCAGATGGCATGGTGAAGAGGCCTGTGGGGATTCTTTATGATGTATTGGTAAAGGTTGACACGTTTATCTTTCCCACAGACTTTGTGATTCTAGATTGTGAGGTTGACTTCGAGGTACCCATTATCTTGGGGCGACCATTCTTGGCCACTGGACGCGCTTTAGTTGACTTAGAAATAGGTCAAATGAAATTCAGGCTGAATGATGAGGAGGTAACTTTCAATGTATGCAAATCTATGAAGCATCATGATGATATGCGAGTGGTGTCAGTCATTGATGTTATTGATGAGGACCAGCTTATCGTACCTATTAAGGAGAGACTTGGTGTCGAAGCCCTTGCAGCTGTGATTATAAACTTTGAAGGTGACGACATTGAGGAGTACAATGAAATTGTAGCAGCACTCACAGGTTTAGGATCTTACAGTTATGCACCAAAGAAGCTGGACTTGGACTTGAAGAATAGGCAGACACCACCTGCCCGCCCATCTATTGAGGAGCCTCCAGTCTTGGAGCTCAAAACACTTCCAGCACATCTTTTGGTACATATTCTTAAGAGCTAATGAGACTTTTCCGATAATCATTGCTGCATATCTAGGTGAAGCACAAGTTGAAGCCCTGGTTTCTGTCTTGAGGAAGTTTAAAAGAGCCATTGGTTAGACCATCGCAGACATCATCAGGATTCTGCCTGGAATCTGCACACATAAAATCCAGCTCGAGCCTGATTGTATTCCATCTATTGAGCACCAGTAGAGGTTGAATCAGCCTATGCAAGAAGTCGTCAAGAATGAGATCATCAAGTGGCTATATGTAGGTGTGGTTTATCTAATTTCTGAAAGCAAGTGGGTGAGCCCGATCCAGTGTGTACCAAATAAAGGAGGGATTACTGTGGTACCAAATGCAAAAAATGAGTTGATTCTGATGAGACCAGTTACATGGTGGTGCATCTGCATTGACTACAGGAAGCTGAATACGTGGACTGAGAAGGACCATTTTCCAATGCTATTCATGGATCATATGTTAGACCATCTTGCGGGTAGAAGATGGTACTACTTTCTTAATAGTTATTTGGGGTATAATCAGATCTCGATTGCTCTCGAAGACCAAAAGAAAACCACTTTTACTTGTCCGTATGGGACGTTTGCTTTCAAGAGGATTCCATTTGGTCTGTGCAATGCCCCAGCTATATTTCAGCGGTGTATGATGCCCATTTTCTCAGACATGGTGGAGGACACTATAGAGGTATTTATGGATGACTTTTTAGTGGTAGGTGACTCCTTTGAAGATTGTCTAGATCATTTGAGCTGTGTATTGAAATGATATGTAGAGTGCAACCTAGTGCTGAATTGGGAAAAGTGTCACTTCATGGTCAAAGAGGGCATAGTGCTTGGTCACCGGATTTCGAAAAAGGGTATAGAGGTTGATAGAGCGAAGATTGAGGTGATTGAAAAATTGCCTCCACCAGTTTCTGTGAAGGGAATTCGGAGTTTCTTGGGGCATGCTGGCTTTTATAGGAGGTTTATCAAGGACTTATCCAAAATTGCTAATCCGTTGTGCAAGCTGTTGGAGAAAGAGGTAAAGTTTGTGTTTGATGATGCATGTCTGAAGGTATTCGAGTGCCTTAAAGAGAAGTTGGTCTCAGCTCCCATCATTATTTCTCCTTACTGGTCTCAACCATTTGAGGTTATGTGCGATGCTAGTGGAGTGGCGCTAGGGGCAGTCCTAGGCCATAGGCGTGAAAAGATCCTCCATCCTATATACTACGCTAGCAAAGCACTTAACCCGACTCAAAAGAATTATACTGTGACTGAACAAGAGCTGCTTGTTGTGGTCTTTGCATTTGAAAAATTAAGATCTTATTTGCTTGGCACCAAGGTGGTGGTGCACACGGACCATGCAACTCTTCGTTATCTTATGGCGAAGAAGGATGCGAAACCAAGGCTGATCAGATAGGTGTTGCTTCTGTAAGAGTTTGATTTTGAGGTCAAGGACTGAAAGGGTACAGATAATCAAGAACAGACCATTTGTCTAGGCTGGAAGAAGAGGCAATGCTGAAGCTGAATGACAAGCAAGAGATTGATGACTGGTTTCCTGATGAACAAGTGTTAGTCGCTTCTCAAGATTTGATCCCATGGTTTGCCGACATTGCCAACTATTTGGCAAGTGATCTAGTGCCTGATGATATGACGGTCCACCAAAGAAGAAAGTTCATGTCCGATGTGAAGAATTACTTCTGGGAAGAGCCATTCTTGTTTGGTGTGTGTGCTGATACAGTGATCCGGAGATGTGTGCCTGAAGCTGAGATGATGGAGATAAGAAAATCTTGCCATTCATCCCCTGTTGGGGGCCATCATAGTGGTATTCAGACTGTGCATAAGATCTTACAATGCAGCTACTATTGGCCAACTATTCATAAAGACGCCCATGAATTTGCTAAAGCTTGCAGCAGATGTCAAAGGGAAGGAGGCATATCAAGGAGGCATGAGCTCCCGCTAAACCCCATCCTTATGATTGAGCTGTTTGATGTTTGGGGTATAGAGTTCATGGGCCCGTTCGTGTTATCCAATGGAAACCGATACATATTGGTGGCTGTGGATTATGTGTCTAAGTGGGTGGAGGCGGTTGCGCTTCCCAGTAATGAAGGCAAGTATGTCACAGCGTTCTTGAAAAAGAACATCTTCTCCAGGTTTGGTACACCAAGGGAAATTATCAGTGATAGAGGCTCGCACTTTTGCAATAAGCTGTTTCGAGCTTTGCTTGAAAAATATGGAGTTAAACACAGAGTTGCAACCCCTTATCATCCTCAGACGAGTGGGCAAGTGGAGGTTTCCAACAGAGAGATAAAGGTAATCCTGTCCAAGACTGTTAATGTAAATAGAAAGGATTGGTCGCAGAAGTTAGATGATGCCTTATGGGCGTACCAGACTGCTTTTAAAACCCCCATAGGTATGTCACCATATCAGCTTGTGTTTGGTAAAGCGTGTCATCTTCCGGTTGAGTTAGAGCATAAGGCCATGTGTGCATTGTAGAAGCTGAACTTAAACTAGTCTGAGGTATCTTTGCAGTGGCTTGGGCAGTTGAATGAGTTGGATGAGTTCCGTCTGAATCCATATGAGAGCTCAGCACTGTACAAAGAGAGGATGAAGTTGTATCATGACCAGAAGATAGAAAAGAGAGATTTCTAGTCGGGTGATTTGGTCTTGCTCTTTAACTCTAGACTTCGCTTGTTCCCTGGCAAGCTGAAGTCCAAATGGATTGGACCTTTCAAGGTGGTACACATGTCTCCTCATGGGGCTATTGAACTTGAAAACCATGAGGGAAAAAGGTTTAAGGCAAATGGGCAGTGGATCAAAGCTTATTTCGTCACTGCAGAGGAGATCAAAATGATTGAAGCTTGGAGCATGGATGAATTCGTCCCACCCAAGAAGCTTGATGAAGTCTGAGTAATCAAGCAACCTGTGTCATACCGCGACGTTAAATCAAGCGTTGAATGGGAGGCAACCCATGATTTTGTACTTTACTTTAGCTTATTTTTAGTTTTAATGGTTGTCAAGTGTTTTGGTGAAGTCTGAGTAACCAAAACACTTTCATCGTGCCGCGATGTTAAATCAAGCGCTGCATGGGAGAAACCCATGGACTAATGTGTGTTGATTTTTTTTGCAGAGAAGGGGATCCCACGGGTTAGCAGATGGGCCGTCACAGGCACCACGCCCGTGGGACTGGGGACATCCAACAGGAAAATTGTCTAAGTATGCAAAACAGAGTGACTGCCTCATTCCCACGTTCCACATGATGGGCCGTCGCGGCTCCGACGGGCGTGGGACTGGGCGTGCAGCTCCTAACAAAGGCAATAAGAAATGCTAAGTTTGGAAGACAGGGGCCCTGCCTCATTTCCACATCCCACATGACAGGCCGTCGTGGCTCCGACGGGCATAGGAATGGGTGTGGTTCAGCCCCTAGGTAAGTACCCCACGATGGGCCATCGCTAGTTCGACGGGCGTCTCGTAGCCTATCGTCTGGGTCGGTCAAGGAAGGTCAACAATTTTAAAATGTTTTTTTATTTTGACCCGACCCAGACTCCCTTTTCCCTTTTCCCCCACGTAGATAGCACTTTGACCTCAATCAAATTGAGGTCAAATACACTCATCTCCCCAATACTCTCTCCCTCCACCAAGAGAAATCCCTACTCTCACTCCCCACAACTTCGTCCCTCACTACTCACAATCCATACAATTACTAGCATCATCCAACTAGTTCCAAGATCCAAGACTCAAATTTATTCGAGCTTTGTGCAAAACCAAGAGTAAGTTTACTTTCTCATGTATTTTTAATAACGTCTTGGTGTGAAAATGTCTATGGATTGTAATGAAGCTACTAAAGTGTTAGAAATAGCAACCAAAGTTAACGAAAACCCTAGACTTGAACTTTATATGATGTGCAGTTTGTGTGATTCAAGAAATTAAGGTTGTGTGATTTGTCTGGGAATGGGGTGATGGGTATAATGGTTTTTGTTGTTTGGTGGTTATGTGGGTGGTGAGGAACTGGTAATATGTATAACAAAAGAGAGAGGGAGAGAATTTTTTGTACTGATTGGATCCCACGGGCCAGCAGACGGGACGTCTGATGCAAGATAGGCATCGATCAGGGCGTGTAGCCGGCCTAAAACTTGTAAAAGTTTCTGGCCGGATCCTATGCCCAACCCGATGGGACGTCGGACCTCCTATGCCCATGGCAGGAGCCCGTGGGAGGACAGCTGTCCTTAAAAATCCCACTGCCCCACTCCGACGCCCAATCCCACTGGACGTCGGACTTCCCACGCCCGTGGCACAGGGTCGTGGGAGGGAAGGATTCACTCTGAAAAGCCACTGGTCGAATACGATGCTCGGGTCCACGGGAAGTCGGCCCTCCCACGCCCGTGGGAGGGTGATTCTTCTGTAAAAAAATTCTAAGTGTAGATTTTTTTTCTGAGTGTGTAATTTTGGTCCCAATTTCTAACGTTGGTCTCCTGCAGGTACTTAATGGTGCCAAAAACACAATTAAGATGACGGGGGGCCTGGAAAGCTAAAGATGCCTCCAGACAATCGCGGCTAAGGGATCAGCCCACTGATTCCAAAGCCGAGGGGAGCGACTCAGACAACACCCCCCTCGTTCGGAATACTAGGAGGAAGCTGGTTGTGTCTTCCTCTCACTCTGAAGAAGAGGTATCCAACCCACCTGCGGACAAACAAGGATCATCCTCCGGTTCATCTGAATCTGGTGCTGAGAGTGATCGGGCACCTACTGGGAAAGAACAGGCAACGCAGGTTTCAAGTGGCACAGGAGATGATCAGAGGATGAGGAAGATTTAGTCTTGGAGCATAGTTTGGCCAAATATGAAAGGGGAGATGCTGACTCTGACACAGAAACCACCACACCAGAAAAGGGCACTCCTTCACCTACTCCATTTGGCCCTGGTGCTGTATTGGTACGAGATGGAGCGTCGAAGGGTCAAAGGCTATATTTGATTACGGTCTTGAGGTAACAGGAAGGGGACATCTGAGGAGGCCTATTGCTGAGGAATGGAAGATAGATCCGTTCAAACTGACGAAGTTCCTAAAACTGGATGCTTATTTTCGGCACTACAGGTTGGGCTGGACTAGCAAGCCCCTTCCAGTTTCAGCCGGCTCTTGTGAGAGAGTTTTATGCAAACTATCAAGCCATCTAGGAGGGGTTGTGTCAAAAAGGACAAAAAATCAATGAATTGCTCTCTCTTGAGAGCGTCCTGGTAAGGGGTGTCCAAATCAACATCTCGGCCGAAACCATCAACAGATTCCTATTCGGGCCAGGGTATGAGGCACTCACAGACACCTATGACTATGAGTACCGGGTGAAGCATGAGGAGATGAGGAAAAAATGGTTGGCAAAGTGCTTGACTACAACTGGGACACCTACATGACTAAAACAAGACAAGCCTGTGATTCATAAGGCCTCGTTATCTTTTGAGGCAAAGTTTTGGTGGGCACTGGTGCGACTTCGACTGATGCCGATGGGTGCCAATAATTAGCTCACTCTGGAAAGGGCCATTTTAGTGACCTCCCTAATGTCCAAATACAACCTCAACTTCAGGCAAATCATCGCAGAGGAGATTCAGGACAAAGTCACCAAAATCAGCTCTTCGTACCCATTCCCTTGCTTGATTACTGAATTATGTGAGGAGGCCCAAGTCCTAAAGTATGCAGGGGTAGATTCTCCTGTCAGAGCTGCAAGGACCCACCATACAGAGAGGTCCAAAGATGAGACACGTGTGCTAGGTCTGAGTGGTACTTCTGAGCCCTTGGTCTTCCTCTCGAGGCCCACGTGCCGACACCAGAAAGGACAACATCCTATTCATCTAGACCTACCTCACAGGGTAGTCAATTCGAGTACACCGTTGCTGCCCCATCCACTTCGGCAGCACCGTTAGAGGAAGATTTAAAATCCATTTATGCCTTCCATCTGGCAAACTTCGCAGACACCGTCTAGAGGACTCTTGAGCTGAGGAAGAAGATGGATGCATTCGCCAAATAGTTTCAACAGATTGTGAATGCTTCCATCCAAAGGGCCATAGCACCATTTATAAATATCAATGCCCGACTTGATGCAATGGAGAACAGGGTGGATGAAAGACTAAAGGAGATGGGTGCGGTAGAGCTGACGGACCTAAAAAAGATGATCATGGAGTTTAAGGTCGATGTCAACCGTTTAAAGAATCCTCCTTCTACCCAAGCCAGAGCCCCAGTAGTCCTGCCATAGATCACACCGGAGCCCATGCTCAACCTATGGTATTTTGTAGATCCCGACCTCCATATGGAACACTTGGACTCGACAGCAGAAAAGGAGCCCAAAAAATCTGATAAACCACTTCTTGAGCTTGCTGCACATCAAAGAAAAAGGAAGAGTAGAGACAAGAAGGTTCAAGGTGATGATGCTCCTCTTAGCCCGAAGTCTCAAAAGAAGAAAGCAGGGAGATCTAAGAAGAGGGCAAGACGAGAGCTGGAGAAAGTGAAAAAAGAGTCCTTGGCAGCACATCAGATTGAGGTTGATGGTCTTGGCCGAGGTGGTTCGGCGAGTGGTGTTGCTGGACCATTAGAAGTACCTTTTTTAGACCCCATTGTGGGAGAGGATGTTGTTGGAGCTGCTCGAGCAGCTGTTACACTTGATGAGAGGACTGTAGAGGTAGCCTCGGTTGATGAGAGCATTACGGGCACCAATCTTGAGGGCCCAAAGTATGTGACGCCCGATACCGACGCTTAGGAGCCACAGGTATGTTCCAGTCCCTTTTTTTGTGTGTGCATTGAGGGCAATGCCCATTTCTTTTTGGTAGGGTGGGGGCAGTATTGGGTGAGTATGTTTTTGAGGGGGCATCTTGGTGAAGTCTGAGTATCCAAGAGACTCAGGTCATTCCACAACGTTAAATCAGGCACTGCATGGGAGGTAACCCATGAGGGTACTCACAAGGTACCCGAGTTCTTGCCTATGTTCTTTCCCTAAGAATTTTAATTTCTATTGAACCGGCACATTTAGTATAGGTTGTATGTAGTGTGGGTATGAATATAAGAGGTTAGAGATAAAAAAGGAGAATTAATGGGTGCGACGGCTATGTTAAAGACAAAAAAAGAGAGAAAGAGAAAAACAAAGAAAAAGAAAAGAAAGAAAAAGAAAATGTGAGAAAATAGTTGAGTTTGAAACAAAAGCCGCACCCGTCACTTGAAAAAGAAGAAATATAAAGGGAGAAAAAGGGAGGAAGAGAATAGAGTTGGTCTGATAGGTGGAAGCAACATAGCGTAGTGCCAACGAGGGATTAGCCACTATTCCCATATCTACCATACGTCCCCGAGCCTACGTTACAAGCCGAGCAAAGTCCTATAGTGATCCTAACCCAATTATTTGAAAACTGAGGCATAGAAAATAAGGACAAGCCTATGGTATTGTGCACGCATTGCTTAAATATCTTTGTGAGTGTGAGTGATTAGTTCAGTCCCTTAAATTTAAGTGTGTTATTGTGCGAACGATACTTCTTTGTGGTGAGGGCACTAGAGCAACTTTAACTGTTGAGTGTTAGTGTGGGTCTCATATGTGTATTCTAGGTCATCTGTTGATAACATAATGTCGTCCATGGATCCCTTTTGTGTTGTCTTGATGAACGAACATATGCACTTGTTTTGTATTGAAAAAAGAGGGGGGTACTTGTTGTGTATTCAATTGCTAAATCATATGACTACCGTAGTTCCTGGTCTTCTTTTGCTTAAGAGTCGTTTAGTTGTGTTTGGTCTGTTGCTTGAGGACAAGCAAAGATTCTAAGTTGAGGGTGTTGATGTGTCGGGATTTGATGGCACTTTTGACGCTTAAAACAAAGGATGTTTGGGAGTTATTGAGTACATTTTGTTAGATTTGATGTCGTTTGTTAGTTGTGCAGAGAAAAAGTATGAAATAGATAAAAGTGATAAAAAATTGCAGTTTCTGGGCAAAAGATAGGCCACCACGGGCGTCACACCCACGACGGCCCGTCGGGCAGACCGTTGGATTGAGGCAACAGGATTTGATAAGGTTGTGGAGCCCCAATGGGCTGGCACAATGCCCATGGAAGACACGATGGGGCGTGGCCTTGCCCGTCGAAATGCTCCAGGGAGAAATGTTAAGAGCCAAGGAAGGGCGACGGGCACCACGGCGCCCGTGATAATCCTGATGGCCCGTCGCTGATGCCCGTGGAGACCAGGCAGGAGAGCTAGAGAAGAGCTATGGCAGGCGACATGAGGTCCACAATGGACATTGCAACTGCGACGTCCTATCGCCTCAGCCCGTGAGATCGTGGCAGCGAGATTTTCTGAAGAGTTGAAAAAGACCGATGGGCACCCATGACGCCCGTCGCACCAGCGACGGCCCGTGAGGTGTCCCGTCAGATCTTCCGCGTCCAGCTTCTCCCAGTTTTATTAGGATTTGGTCTTTTTGTCTATAAATACTTTCCCTTAGGTTTTATTTACGGTGTTACACAGTATTTAGAGAATACTTTCGGATAGTTGTTACGTCGTTATTTTGATGTTAACTTTAAACACAAGTTCTTGATCAATTGAAGTGTTCTTGATATTGTTCTTCAAGATTCTGGATTTCTTTATTCCTACTTGTAAGTATCTATTGATGATTTCTCAAACAAACATTAATTGTGCACTTATGAACATGAGTAGCTAAATCCACAACTAGGGTTGTGGGAACCATAAAGAATTAACGAAGTAGGCAAAGTACTTAGGTAATCTAGAGCGGTGTTTATGCATGTATTGTTCTTACCTTTTCTTTGATTGCATTTTAACGGTGCGCAATGTTATAACTCGCCTTATCCTTACTTGTCGGACCAAGGAGGTAATGGATGGGAAAAGGGTTGTCTATCAACGGAGATTTGAGGTTACAATTTGGTTGCAGCAGGTTGTCTTGGAGTTCCCCTCATTTCAGGTAATCACTTATGCATATGTATTTATAATATAGTAAGATGTATTAGAAAAAATAATGTAGCCTCCTAAAATATATGGAAAGAAGAATTAGAAAAAGACTCCTAAAATTATTTGAAAGAAGAATTAATATAGGTAGGTTTTATTTTTCCGTGTGTGTATATGGAAGGAGAGTTAACTTTTTAGAATTTCAAAATATGTTTAGAAGTAAACTCTATTTCCCCAAAGAGGTACTCAACTGACCTCTTTCTTGCTTTCTTCTCTTTTCTACAGTTTGAAAGGTGCTCCTAGCAGTTTGAATGAGTTGGCAAGATTTTGAAAGGATCTGAAAGTGCTTTATTTTAAAAAGATTTATGTCATCAATGTCCTAGGTATTTTATTAACTTTTCTTACCTCAAAATTTTTTCATGCTACCTCTTCTTTGGATCCCAATATTGGAACATGTTGAATCTTTTCTGAATATTTCTTTTCCAAAATAAAGAGATCTCACTTATTATTTAAATTTGTTATGCACGTTTGATGAATACTCAATTATATGAATTTAAATATTGTGTCAATGTAATATAGTAATATTTATATTTTTATTTAAATGAATGTTACATCTATCTCAGCGTTAATTGACATTGCACATAAATTATTCTTATTCTCTATTTTATGCATTTTTTTTACAAACGTAGAACGCACGTATAATGCACGTACTCTAAACTAGTCTATACTACCTTAAAAGCATGAACTCCCTAACTTGAAAGTAAAATTACTAAAATACCCCTTAATTAATTTAATTGGAAGGAAATTTAAAACCCTACATATAGCGATGCAACCCTCTGCCTGAACAGACACCTCTAACATCAACTTCTGTAGTACAGATGCCTCAACTACCCTGAACAGACACCTCAAATGATCAACTTTAGGACAAACGTCTCAACGATCAATTTCTGAACACTTGCACGATTAATTTTCTCTCTGTAAAACTAAGAATAACGTATGACACTTTTTCAACAATCTTCCATCTTCTCTGTTAGCAGGTATGCTCTCTTACTTCTCATTCATCATTCTTTCTATCTTTTAACATTAGTCATCTTCTTCAACAGTTTATGCTAATGTAATTTATGGTAAGATTTTCATCATTGCTATTATTCTTGCCATCTATATTCACTGTTATTGCTTGCCCAAATCGTTCTCCCCAAATTTGAATTGTAAGTTCACTTCTATCCCGCTGATGTAAAACTACCTCCAAACTAAAAATCCTAATTTTAAAAAAAAAATAGCCACTTTTCTTGCAACATCGCGCTTCTACATCCTTTGGAAAGATACACCACTCCAACTCTCACGCCGTGGACCATCGCCATCCTCAATCAAATCTCAAACAGAGGAAACATATGCCTTGCTCTATTTGAAAAAGACAATCACATATGGATTTGTTCCCACAAATTTCCAGCTTTTGTGTGGACGCTATGTGTTGAAACAAATCGCTATGTGTGGCGTTTCCCCCCTGCAGATCAGAACATCTTCTTCACTTTGATTGACATTTTTTTTGCTGCAGATTAGTGTCAGTACAAGTGTTGCTTCTCCTGCAACTTAAAATTTCAAAAACAATTTTCTATGGTAAAATTTGTCACCAACTTTGGCGTGAACGAAACAGGTTTCCCCTATTACTCCTTACCTAAGGTTACTCCCTGACAAAAAAAAACATCTTCTTTGCTATATGTAGCAAAAAAATTCTCCTGCAGTTCAAAACATCTTCTACACTGTGATTGGCATTATTTTTCTGTCAGATTATTGATAATATCAATGCATTTTTTGGATAGTATTGTCATTATCAGTGTTGCTTCTCCTTGGGTTCATAATTACAGATGCACTTTTCCTTCTGCAAAATTTATCTCTCTTATAAATAAGTTGTAATCGCACGTAAACTCGGATAGTCTTACATATTAATAGTTACCCCATAAGTATGGCCTTTGAATCCTCTTGCTATGTGAATTTGATATAGTTACAACTATTTTCTGCCCCTCAATAAACGAGCCACAGGTTTGTGAGAGCGCCAACATACTCTTAAGGTAGGAAGTCTATAAAAAAATAATGGAACATAAGGACAAATAAAACCAACTAAGAGTACGCCAGTAGAAGATTCCAACACTTCCCCAATAGATGCATTAGTCTGATATATTTTGCAAGCTGGGTGTTATTGAAGCTTACCAATAAAAATACAAGGTGGCAGAGCTGATTCTAGTGGAACTTTAACACAAATTCGAGCATATTTACCTCTATTGTAATTTGTGCTGCAATTGTCAATTCTTAAAGAAGTACCTATTATGTTATAAAAGTTTCTACAGACTTTGGAGGTCATAGAATTCTGTAGGTAGATCTTGTCATCTAAAATGAAACTTGAAAACATATTTGAGCATATTTACCTCTAATAGCATTTGTGGTGCAGTTGTCAATTCTTAATGAAGTACCTATTATGTTATCAAGTTCCTTCAGAATTTGGAGGTTATAGAATTCTATAGGTAGATCTTGCCATCTAAACCAGATTATAGTTCACATGACTACAACTTCAGATGCTACAGCCTTGGATTACATTACTGAATAGTTAAGAAATGACTTATGATGAACCTATTGTCTTCATCAGTAATTTGATAGGAGTACTAACTTTCATCTTATTGATGATCCAAATTAATAATAGAGCCTGGCATAGAACCAAAGGATATAGAGCTGGTGATGATTCAAGCTTGAGCCTCCAGACCTAAAGCTTTCAAAGCTCTCACAGCTGCAGATGGCGATATTGGATTTGGTATCCTAGATCTTACAAGCTCGGCTGCTTTCCCAATCTTCTGAGCAACGCTCTCTTTGAAAATATTTAGGTCTCGTGAGTTCTAAAGGTTTTTAGTTCCTACTCTTTTTTATTTGTGTGTCATGTTTATCTTACGATCTGTCTATCATTGTATACCACATTGGATTGTTATGTAAGAGAGAAGGCTGATACATACTTACGCTTCCCCTTTCCTTCTTTAACTTAAAAATGAAAAATGGATGAACATTCTTGGTTTACATCTATTTTTACGATACCAACAACGAATTGTGCAATAGAATGTCGTTTGCAAAATCAGATGTCAAAAGTGAAAGAAGTGAATTTACCAGATGATGCGTTTGCAAAAATCAGGAATATAATGGATGGCAACTCATATTCTCAGTTCTTCTCCCAGCTAAATGGTGATTCGACATTTTCAAATTTACAAATTCTGATCGCTGCAAATGCACCTTTGATCAACGGGTGTACAATGCTCCGTCTGTAGATCAAGGTGCTGAAATTTGGATAGATGGAAATAATCCAAATACACCCTTTGAAAGAGATATTATTATTCACAAACATTCAGGCAACAGACATCGTATTAAACATTATTACGGTTGTTATGACCCACTATAGTATCCTATATTTTTTCCAAGAGGTGAAGCAGGTTGGCATCAATGAATATGAAAATTTAGCAACACAAGTAGCGTTGTTAACGCAAATATTTTGGCAAGTTCTAAACATTCCAACATGTGGATCTGCCACAGAGTTAGCCGACTCTCAGCGACTGCAACCATCTACACCTACACCAATATTAAAGACTTATTCTCCTTTTTTTATATATCACTTTTTTCGTATTTTTTTAACCTAATTGGACTTATTCTTATTTTTTCCTTTTTTGTCATGTCAATTTTTTTCCTAAAAATAATTAAAAAATAGTGAAAACACGATTATATCTAAAGCATAGTCTTTTAATGAAGGGCAAAAAATCTAAATCACATTATAAGGTCCTTCACACTTTTAATATAACTAGTTTCTCGACACGTGCATCACACGTGTACGTCTGGTCATATATGTATATATACATATATAGTTAATATGTTATAAAAATTCTTTTATAAGCCTAGGGTCTTATTCTATCATATTATACCAAAAAATATATCTTAATATGTTGTTCAAAGTTAATCTAGTTAAACTCTCGAGAAAATAAAATATGACAATTATTATGGAACATAGAGTAATTATTAACCTAAAATGAATATGTTAATTAAAAATTAAGTTCTATAAAAACAAAAGAATATGACGTGATAGGTTGCTGGATTTCTTGCCAGACAAAAAGTAAACAACCCTGAGGGGCATCATTGAATTGGATTCTGTACTCCAACAATCATATTGTAATATCTACACAAATTTAAAAAATGAAGCTAAAACATAAAATTAGTAACCATAAAAATAGTTTTGTGTAACTATTAGCAGATCTGTTAATATAACAGGAAAGAAAAAGAAAAAATAGTTTGCGTACTCCAAAATAATCTTACAAAAGAAGGATAAAATGTACGTTGAGATGTTGGGCTAAATTATATAGGTTGGATTATAATTCATAATCTGACTCATTTTAATCAAACTCAGAATGACCCATGTAAATTTTGAAGGAGTTGGGTTTATAACCCGTTCATAGAATTGATCCGCCCAAACTTTGACTATCTCGTCCACTTGACAACTACACTTTTTATCATTAAAAGAAGCAAAATTTGAAATTTTCTTCTTATGCTTATTTTTTTACTTTTTAAAGTATCAGTATATATTGTACTTGAAGTCACGTTGTCACATTTGATTTGAGGCCATATATATTAGAAATATGTATTTCAAAAATAGGAATGTAGAAAGACGTAATAGGAGAAGAAGAATAGTTTTCGCCAGAAATAACATCGAATCATGAAGGAAAATAGATAGATTGATCAATTTGACATGGCAATTAGGAATTTGTTTTGTTTCATGTAGATGATGGCAAAATGATGGAGTGGCTTTTTGTTTGGTGTTTGTTCAATGAATTCATCAAAACAAGGAATGGATAAGGAAATAAACAATGACAACTTTTCCTAAAGCAAGTTAAAAACAAGCGTAGAAGGTTGAAGCAATGACTTTCTCTAAGATTAGTTTTTTCTTTTTGTATTAAATGTGATATTTAAACTGATAAAAAAGTTATTTAGGTAATTTAACTTTTAGATTTTAGGGTTTAAAAGGACACAACTTTTACTAAAAGACACATTTAAAATATTATTTTTCTCTTATTTCTTTATTTTTTAAAATAGAATATTTTAAAGAGTATTTTAGTAATTTCACTTTTAAATATATATATATATATATATATATATATATATATATATATATATATATATGATTTAATTAGTTGTAAATCTTCTCATTAGAGGAGTGTAAATGTGTATTAGACATATTAGAAATGGGGCTTAATTTCATGAACTTAACTTCATATAACAACAAAATCACAAAAATATTTTTTGTCACATTAAAGTTTCTAAAATTATTCACTGTAACACTAGTCACTAATATTACGAATACACATTTACACTCCTCTTGAAGAATGAAGCTAAAATAGTGATGGAAAAACTGATTCGATGGCTGTATTGAAAATCCACGCCAGAGCTTTGGCTCAAAATTCGAATCCGAAAAAATTCTTAAAAGGAATTGAAGTTTATATTTTGTTTTAAAGATGGAAATTCATAGATTGGAACTGATGAAACTCCTTGGTTGTTGTTGTTTGTGACTTTAATATGAGAAGGAGAAATCAGGACCACCATAGTCGACAACTGAAAAGCATTGTTCAAAAAGTTGAATTTGAAATCTATTGAAAATCATTTGTTTGGATATTGCTAATACTAGTTAAAACTACACTAATTTGAAAGGGGTTGGATCGAAACTTAGAGTTGAAGAACCAAGAAGGAGCTGCAGGCAACATCACACTTTTAAGTGAAACTTCAGACATTTTATATGAATTTAGTTTTTTCAGAAACTTCATTGGAAGCCGCTAGACTTATAAAAATTTATGAATTTTGGC
Source organism: Jaltomata sinuosa (assembly GCA_003996215.1). Classification (NCBI taxonomy): domain Eukaryota; kingdom Viridiplantae; phylum Streptophyta; class Magnoliopsida; order Solanales; family Solanaceae; genus Jaltomata; species Jaltomata sinuosa. The sequence goes on from QJPP01001109.1 coordinate 76,548, forward strand.
TATGCCTTAAATATGAGCTCTCAAAGTGGCAATCCCTGTATTTCGGCAGACAAAATGTCTGAAGTTAGGCTTTGGCAAGCTCAACTTTATACACATATGTTCGAAGTTCTTAAAACTTCTGATTTGCGAGTCCGGAGTTAATTTAAAGTGACTAAAGTTGCAATAATTTTGTAAACTTTGGCTATATTCTAACTAGAGGTCCCAAAAACGGCTATATGTGCACTTCCTTCTTTCAGCACTCAACTATTTCACTAAGTTATGGGTTCAAGTTTTGCCTGTAGAGGCAAAACTTTGCTATGTGATTTGTATAGGGTGAAAATGACTTTGATATGGATTTGGCCGAATAGGCCAATTTGAACTGGGTATGAGAGGAACTGGTCCACGACAGTACCATCTTGAGAACGAGCCTGACACAAAGAAATGACCTCTCAAGAGAAAGCAAGGTAGCCCGTGAAGACCAGCAATAATGACTGCATGCAAAGGACAGACAAGGACGGTGTGTTAGATTATTCAGGTGCGGGGGCAACCCTTGGCAGAGCCGCGTCAGACGCAGCATACCAGACTGGTATCCTTCAATGGCTCGAGGATAAGTGGTTATCGACCATTAATCATGGTACTATGAGCTCAGCAGAATGGCATATTCTCATTAGCCATAATACACCCTTTGTGTTCTATAAATAGGCAGCCCCTCCCTCGTTGTAAGGGATCATATTCTTGCTAGCACAAACCCTAAAAATAATTAAGTATTTCTTACTTGGTCTCTAAGTTTGCTATTTTCTCTTAGTTTTCTTATTGTTCTTTACATTTACGCTCAATTATATTATGTTCTCGGTCATTGTCCGCCTATAGCTAGGAGGATCAGACGTGTCACCGTCATTAGAGATTTGTTCTTTATCGCTGTCTTACTGATTTATTCCCTATTTCCTTTACGTTATTACCATTAGAAAACTCACATCTCTAATAATGAAGCTAAGATCGTAACGTGTGCTCTTGACCCACAAATAAATCTAACTATCCCAAATCGATGGTAAATAGTTTAGTGCCTATCATGGGGCCAGAGCAATTGCGTGGGTATTAGCTTTGTTTTTACTTGCTAGTTTCTTTGTGCTATTACTTTGCAGGAAAATAGATCATGACTGACCGCTTAAGAAATATGGAGTTTGGAAGCAGTATAGGAGGTACACCGATGGAACCTACCCCAGAGAACTCAGGCACTCCCAGAGGAGGCGAGATGGCTCAGAGGCGCGAGATGAATTGAAAGCAAGTCACCGGTCCAGAGAGAGAAGGATCTCATTCTCACAGAAGGAGAAGGTGTCATTGAGCTATTGGAAAAAACTGCATCAAGGTGTCGATATTGAAATGACCTTCGAGGATGAGGATCTGGAGCATCCAGGAAATATGCATAATGACCCTTTGGTGATATCCCTAAACATAGACGGATGTGACATAAAAAGAGTGATGGTTTACCCCGAGAGCTCGGCCAATATCATACATAAAAGGGTTTTTGATCAAATGGATTCGAGTGCTATCATACAACCCTTGGCTAAGACCTTGTTCGGGTTCAACATAGCGAGCGAGGTAACCAAAGGTGAAGGGACACTGGTAATCAGGACGAATGGTGTGGAGAAACCTACTGTGTTTGACATTTTTAATGGATACATGGGCTATAATGTTATGATAGGAAGACCGTGGCTCCATACCATGAAATCCATCTCATTGACATACCATCGAGTGATTAAGTTTTCTACTCCATCAATGTGAGATAGATAAGGGGGGATTCGAGGCCCCTTGGAGTGGCATGCATGATCTCAGCGGGAGAATCGAAGGCCGCCTTACAGATGGAAACTAGGGACAGACTCCCAGAACCGCATTCCGAGAAGGCAAAGTGGTATAAGACCCCTAGAGCTTGCTACGTACCCGATGATAGAGACACGATAAAGAGTATGGTGGAAGAACTCGATCAAATTTCTTTTTCTCTGACTGTCTCGAGAAAAAGGTATACTTAGGCTCGGGACTCAGCCTTGAGCTCAGGACCACTTACCTTAAATTCCTTAGAAATAATTATGATTGATTTACCTGGTCCCATCTTGACATTACAAGTATCCTCCCCGAGATGGCGATGCATAAACTCAGAATAGATATATATATTTTGCCAGTACAGCAAAAGCGACAACTAATCTTGGCGAAAAAGGATAAGTTCCTCGAGGAAGAGGTGGCTCAATTGCTCGGGATAGGCTCTATCCAAGAAGTCAAGTACTCCACATGGTTGGAAAATGTTATGGTAGTGCCCAAGTAACCAGACAAATTGAGGATGTGCATAGACTTTAAAGACTTAAGCAAAGCATGCCCCAAAGACTCCTTCTTCATCCCAAACATTTATCGTATGATTGATGCTACGGTCAGGCATGAAATCATGAGCTTCTTTGATGCTTACTCTAGTTACAACCAGATCTGCATGGATCTGGAGGATAAGGAGAAAATGTCTTTTCAAATGAACCATGGTACATTCTGTTCTAATATAATGTCGTTTGGACTTTAAAATGCAGGTGCTACTTACCAACATTTGGTCAACCAAATATTTGAGAAGCAGATAGGGAAAACAATAGAAGTTTACATAGATAACATGCTTATAAAGTTGTGGGAGGCTCGAGATCACTTGTTACATCTCAAAGAGGTGTTCGCTGTGTTGAGAAAACACAACTTGAAGTTGAACCCCAAAAAATACACCACAAATTGAAGTTGAACCCCAAAAAATACGCTTTTGGAGTAGGGTCTGGGAAATTCTTGGGTTTCCTCATGTCCAACAAGGGGATAAAAGTGAACCCCAACTAGATCAAGGCCATTGAGGATATATCGGACATACTAGATGGTGTTAAGGTCGTGCAAGGACTCACGGGGTGGCTCGCCACCTTGAGTCAATTCATATCAAGGTCTTCAGAATGGCGCCATCGATTCTTTCTATCACTGAGAAAGAACATGGATTTCAAATGGACCCCAGAATACCAACAGGCCCTGAGAGATTTGAAGTCTTACTTTTCAAGCTCGCCTTTGCTATCAAAGCCAAAGGAAGGCAAGGTTTTGCTTCTATATCTGGCCGTGGAAAAAGTGGCTGCCAGAGTCCTGCTGGTCTGGGAGGAAAAAGATACACAATATCTCATTTATTATGTTAACAAGAGTTTAATTAGTGCGAAAACTCGATACTCCCACCTGGAGAATCTCGCTCTAGCTTTAGTGGAAGCAGCCCTAAAATTAAGGCCATATTTTCAGTGTCATCCTATAGTGATAGTCACAACGTACCCACTTCATAATGTTCTCCACAAGCCAAAACTGTCAGGCCAGATGGACAAATAGGCAGGTGAGCTGAGAGAGTTTGATATCGAGTACAAGCCCAGGACTGTTATCATGTCCCATGCACTAGCGGATTTCATAGCTTATTTCAACCCGAATATGACCCCTCCGGTCAAAAAGGAGGCGATCCAAGTTGCAAGGCACCAACCTATTATGTGGACCCTGTTTATAGATAGAGCTTCCAACAAAAAGGGAATGGGTCTCAACATAATCTCAGTAACCCCCAGGGGGAGGCTTAGGGAAGCGATCATCTGCATCCCGCTAACTAACAATGAGTCCGAGTATGAGGCCCTACTTATAGGTCTAGGTCTAGCACGGAGCATGTGAGCAAAAGTGCTTGACGTATTCTGTGATTCTCAATTGGTGGTGAATCAAATCAAGGGGGCTTTCGACACGAAGGACAAGTGCATGATGAAGTATGATGCTAAAGTGCGAGATCATTTATCTTATTTCCAGAGATGGAACCTGGAACAGATCCCACGAAGAAATAATGAGGAAGAGAAAGCACTAGATACCATAGGGTCGGTAACCAATACAGATGATGTTACAAAAAGGGTCGTAAATCAGCTATTGTATTCAGTAGTGGAAGTCTCGGAGCAAGGAGAAGTGAACCATACCAGCTATGTGTGGGACTGGAGAAGCGCTTTCATAAAATATTTGAAGGATGGTACGCTGCCCACTGACATAAAGGCGTCTTGAGCACTACAAACAAAGAAAACCAGATATTGCCTGGTGAATGGAAACCTTTATAGAAGATCATACCTGGGACCGCTAGCAAATTGTTTAGGGCCCGGGGATACTGAATACGTGATGAGAGAGATTCATAAAGAAATATATGGAAATCATTCAGGGGCGGGATTGCTCGTGCACAAAATCATGCGGGCAAGTTACTACTAGCTTACTATGGATGATGAAGCCAAAAGATTTGTCGAGAAATGCGATAAGTGCTAGCGGTTTTCCCATAAGATTCATCAGCCAAGAGAGATGATGCATGCCGTTACCTCCCTCTGTCCCTTCATGAAATAGGGAATGGACATTGTGGGGTCCTTGAATTTTACTTTTGGATAGGTCAAGTTTCTGCTAGTATGATGAATTACTCCTCCAAATGGGTAGAGGCCAAAACATTTAAGCAAATATGAGAGCGCGAGGTTATAAGCCTTATTTGAGACCACATAATCTGCAGATTTGGGATGTCAATCACATGCAACAACGGTCCCCAATTCATAGGATCTAAGGTGACAGAGTTTTTATCAGGATTGAAGATAAGGCGCATCACTTTAATACCTTACCACCCTAGTGCAAATGGCCAAGCAGAGTCTACGAACAAGACAGTATTGCTCAGCTTGAAGAAAATATTGGGGAATGTCAAAGAATGCTTGGTCAAAGAATTGTCAAGGATACTTTGGGCATATCGCACGACCATCAAGTCTAGCACGAGAGAGACCCATTAATCTTTAGTATACGAGGCAGAAGCGCTGACCGGTCAAAGTGGGTGAGAAAAATTATCGATACTCTAAAACCATCGAGTAAGCCAATGATGAGGTGCTTAAAAAGAACCTGGACTTGCTATAAGGATGACAGGAGGTTGCCCTCATACGAATCATGGAGCAAAAACAACGGATGGAAAGATATTATAATCGTTAAACCAAGCTTCGACACTTTAATGTCAGGGATATGGTGTTGAGAGAAGTTACCTTGAGCATAATGAATCCAAACAAAGGAAAGCTAGGCCTCAAGTGGGAAGGGCCATATCAGATAACCGATATAGCCAAAAAGCGATCATATCAACTGGTTGACCTCCAAGGCAACCAGCAGCATAATAATTGGAACGTGAACCAATTGAAAAGGTACTATTTCTAATATAGACACCCTCAAAAGGACCTACACTCTTTTTCCTTACGATCGGTCTTTTTATATCTTTTGAGTTTTTAGCCGGCGAGGTTTTTAATGAGGAAGGAGCCAGGAGGTATTGAGGCAATGTCATGAACAAGGAGCACCCTCGAACTCAACTCCTAGGAAAAAAGGCAAATGATAGACAACCATCGTGCCCGAGAATGACCAAAAACTTACTTTCCTTTGTAATCTTGAACTTAGTCGAGATCAAATAAAAAAAGTTTATTTTCTTTTTTCCTACATGTCCTACCATCGGAATAGTCAGAGCCCGGTATAAGGATTTTTGATCGCCTAAAGGCCTTGACATTTAAAGTAATGAGGAAATGTCCTAACTCAAAGAAATGGCAAAGGCAAGGACCTGGAAAGGTATCGACCGCCAATGACTCACAAAGTATGCTACAAATAAAATTTATATAAATATCTATGATATGGATGATGAAGCAGTCAGGGCACAGATGCCCCAAGCTTCGACACATCATGCCCTTCTGTCATAGAGCCCTGTCTCCCAAAGAAGGGAATGGATTTAGGGGGAATGTTATGATAATAATTGGTTAGCATCCATAGTCAACCATCATATACGAGACATAAAACGATAACAGACTCCGATATGAGATAAGCTATCTAGGCAAATGACATGCCATACAACAGTAACAATCATCGCAAATAAGTTAGTAAATTAAAAAAAAGTAAGAAAAGATAGCTTGAATAAATACAAACATATCGCAAGTCCAATGTAACCAGGTCTAGAAATAAATAATGAGAGTATAGCCTAAGAGGAGTCAAGTTCTAGGAAACAAGGAAGTAAGTCTTACAAAGCAGAGAATTCAAGGGAGCCCGGTGCCTCATTAGAATCACTGCTCAAAGATGAATCATCTTGAGAGGAGGCCACTTCTACAGGATCAAAGGGCGGACAAACGTTGGTCTGGACGACAGGCCGAGCATCATTGATCTCCTGCTTGATTACAAAAGGATCGACCAGAACCTTCTCAAGTGCACTCAACTTCTCCTCTCAGATATCGCCATGGCAAACACCCATGATGTAATCCCTTATGGATGAGCATCGAGCCTGGATTTTTTTTAACTTCCACTGAAGGGACTTGACCTTTTCCTATTTTTGGTAAAAAGCATCCTTGAATGTCATGACCTAAACCACCGCGAGTGGCACCCACCCAAAACCCTCGGATGAGCGAACCAAAAACCAACCAACACTTAGCGAAACTAGTAGCTCAAAACCAGTTGCATTAATAAAACTAGCATTCACATCTAAAATAACTAATAATAAAGATTCTTCAAAAAAACACCCCTAAAATTTGAAAGTCGTGTACCAAAACACCTACTAATGTCTAAAGTGCAGGGATGCAACCCCAAAAACAAAGAAGTCTAAGTCCAAAACAGTAGACTAGAAGCAAACTAGATGAAACCATGGTGGTCTGAAAGAAGCAACTCACCCTTGGATTCTGGAAACATTGAGACTACAGTTGAGGTCGCGTAGCAGCCATCGAAATATGTCCTGTACTCACAAAAAGAAAGCAAGTGCAATATCAATATACAAAACCACAGTGTACTGGTAGGATCATCGGCCAGCTCCAATAAACCACATATGAACATTAAACTAAAGTTGAGTAAGGTAGGACAAACATGTATAAACAAGCCAGCAATATAACCCAAACTCTCAGTCCTCCGCCTAACTTACCAACTACATGAAACATGTCCAACAACCACCACCACAACAATAAATACAAGCAAACCAACCCCTTTCAAGTAACCTAGACCTACTAAGGATCCCTAAGACAACACCTACCATGTTCAACATGCAATTCTGATCTATACAAAGACCAACCCCGTATTTAAATACAACTACCCCTCCACTCATGGGTCAATATGAAATACTCACATTTCAAGAACAAACCCGGTCTTCTCATAGAACCATCAACAGAATGCAATCAACAAGTATAAATAAATATGTACCAGGCGTGGTACCCGAGCTAATCAATATAGAACCTGTACCAGGTGTGGTACTCGAGCCAACTGATATATGTATTCCATACCAGGTGTGATACCCGAGCTAACTAGTGTATCGTACCACGCATAGAACCCAAGCCAACCAAATGTCACACACAATCCAACAATTAACAATAATGAACACAACCACACTTGTAAACCAACAAGTAACAAAGAAAAGTCCATTTCACATGATTGACAATCAGATATTTAGAAATTCATAATTTCATTCCCTAAACCATGAAATGAACATACAATACTAAGCAATAGTTACAATGTACACATATCTCAAATGGGGAACAATAGCCATCACCTACCTCGAATAGCCTGAAAGCTCTATTGGACTGGAGCCTCCCATTTCCAAGTGGCCTAATAATCCCCAAATTATATTTAAATCCTAATCCCCTGGCCAAACCATGATCATTTCACCCATCCCAGGGCTTTCCCACCATTGATTCACCTAAAACTATCACTTTTACTAATACATTAAGCAAATTATGGTGAATAAGTCATGAATGATCAATTATAACCAAGACCCAAGAATCTATACTCCCTAGAATCCCCATTACACCGGATTCTACCTTCTTAGGTTAAGCAAAACCTTCCCCTAAGCCCACAAATATCGATTCTATGGTCTGGGAATCAAAGTACTGAAGCAAGGGAGTAAAATTCTTACCTTTATGATGACTTTTGGTAGAAAAATGAGTTGAAGTCACCCAAATCGCCTCTGCCTTTTCCCAAAATGTTCTTGAATAATTCTGAATATTTTTTTACAATGACTTACTCCGCTATAGCGGTCTCCCCTCCGCTATAGCGGCACTGCTATAGTGAAACCCGCCCGCTATAGCGGTGCTGACCACCTTGACTTTTGCTATAGCGGTCATCGCTGTAGTGTAGTGTCAATCGTTATAGCAGTTGAAACAAAATAGAACCTCAGTAAATCCCCTAAAATTGCCCATTTTACAATGCACTTCAAATCTTGACGTTCCTTTCACGTCAACTTTGATATCAGGAGTTCTATTCACCCGAATTCACTTCCAAAATGTCCTTTAGACTCCTTAATGCCTTAGCTAATGGAAAAACTAGCTCAACCTAAGACATTTTATCCAATCCTTTCTTGGATTTCCCTAGACCATACTTCGCTCAGAATTTGTCTGAGACTAGCCTAGCCCAAAATTTCCAACTCCCAAACTCGGAAGTTTTCCAACCCATTTCTTTGTATGAATAGTTTACCCATAACTATGGAACATGTCATTACATTGAACCACCTAAGATAGTTGGCCTCCCCCAAGAGAATTTCTGCTTCAGCCCGAGCGATCGCGGCCTCAGCAGCTTTCTCCTTCAAAAGAGTGCGTAACTGTAATGAATTCTGAAGGGCCTGATCAGCCCTCGCATCTGCACTCTTGACCTTGTCAACAAACTTATCGACTCTAAGGTTTAACCAAGTCTGGATTTACTTATAACGATGAATGGTTCCTCATCTGCGGTAGAGCGGTCCTCTAGGCTGCAAATTTGCTCCTCTAAAGTGGTGACCGTCTCTTTGAGTTGCCCTACCTTCGTATATCCATCCCCTTGGGAGAGAGCCTCGCATATGAAAAGATACCCCTAACATAGTTTAGATAAAAAGAGGGTTAGGCAAAGGAAAGGAAGAGACAAAATTTACAGGTACCTAAGAATGACTCATCCACGATAGAGCCTTGAAAGTGCATTTAAAAAAGTCTTGATTATCCTGGGGTGACAAGCTTCCTGCTTCTTACTTAGATAAATGCTCAGCAGGATGAGGATACACATCCCTCCAGTGTCCCGTCGCTGAAGGAACATGAGCTTCTAGCAAAAGGCTTAGGACCGCGAGCATCTTGGAGCCACCACCAACTATCCCCTCATTCTCAACTGCGGGCAACAATCTGCCAGGGGGATTCCAATGTCAGGTGAAGGCAGGAGTGACACCGGGGACTGAGCCTCCGAAGTTGTAGTTCCTAATGCTTCTGCCCGGATTGTCTCCCCCTCGTATAAGGAAATAGACCTACTCAATCTATGCCTCTTGCTTAGAATATGATTTCCCTTCATTTTTCTTTTCTCCGTTGGCTGGGGATCGGACTTAGGTAGCCCCCTAGCTTTCTCAGATTGCTGGACGAGAAGAAATTTGGACTATTTGGGAGTTAAGAAGAAGTTATGACAACACCATATGGCGGCACCAACTTTAATCCCGAAAAAGAAAGAGACTATTAATAAGGGAAAAAGCCTGCAAGATGAAGGGTAGGAAAATGTGAGTACCTTGATCTTTGTAAATCTATCCTTTCTTGATAGAAATATGGTCCCATGTGCGCTCCTTTGGACACATCGACCTAAGAATCCTCTGCATCCAGGAATGAATATCCACTAGGGATGGCACCCAAGCTTTGGATGCAACTAAAAAAGAATATGAGGAATGATAAACTTTGAATTACAAGGAAAGGATGGAAGAGAGACTTACGGTTACAATTCTATTCCTCTCGAGGAGCAGATACTCCTGGTGGAAAGTCAGATCGGATGAAGACATACTTATCTTATCACTAGCGGTCCGCCTCATCCAAATTTGACAGCACCCCTTTGCTACCATAAAACTAGATGGTAACAAGTTTTTCACGAACTATACAAGAGGTGTACAAGTTGATAAAATGCCCAGGACAAAAATCCAAACCCAAAAAGTGCGTGACAACGTGAAGGCAAGAGACTGCCCTCCATACTGTGGGAGCCACCTGGCCCAGAGAAATATCATAGAGATCACACAAACAAAGGATGAATTGGATAATGTGACTGCTACCAAGACCCATGGCAAGGGGGAAAGTGTAGACTCCAAGATAACTAGGCTTCAAAGTAAAAATGTTTTTGGTAGGATGAGGGGAAAGGACTTCGATATTGGGTGACCATCCATAGTCACCTTTGACTTCCACAAGGGATCTTTCATCCACCTAAGACACAAAATGGATGATGGAATGCTTTCGTGAGGAGGAGGAGATGTCCACGTATGCATGGCACTTGTAGTCGTCCTTGAAAGTGGGATGTTTTGAAATCACCGAGTCAACTAGGGACTCAACTTCATCTAGGAATTATCGTGGGGACAAGAGGTTGCTGCAAGGGGAAGTGATAATGCTCAAATGTACTCTCCTAAAAGGAGGTATCAAGGATCGTTAGAGCAAAACACATTTATAGTACCCGACAGGTGTCGAGGTCGACCCTACAGGGAATTTAGAGCTTAGCCTAGGTGATTGTAAAACAAAGTTCACAACGAGAGTGAGTAATGTAAAAAATGGAGAATTGAGAATCTGTCACAATTTCTCAATTCAACAAAACAAATAAAGTAAAGACGGGTATAGATAATAGAGAGGACGACTAGGGATGTGTGTCAAATGGGACTCGAACATGGGATAGGGTGATTGCTTATTCATGAAAATTCATGCTAATCGACATGGGTAACCTTGGTCTTAGGTATGGTTATTCATCTCTCGATCAACAACCATATATTCAACAGTCTTAATCAAGCACAATTGATTAAGAAATAAACAACCAAGTTAATGCTTAGGGAGGTCACACTATTTCTAGCTTAAATGGGTGATTCCATTGATTTGAGTTATTTCTAGTCTCAATCCAAATGGAAGCATAAGTTCCTACTAGCTATTTTATATCCGAAGTTATGATTTCCTCTTTCAAGCAAGAACATAACCAAGTAGGGAAAATCAATGTTTGCAACCACCAATTTTAGAGTTAAAATATGGTGAAATCACTAGATCCATGTCAAATAAGTATTTATAAACAAGAATTAGCAACACCCACACCCATTTATCAAGTACCCATCATCAACACATCTCTAGACAAAAGGTTTAACTACACATGCTTAAGGAAAGATATATACCAACTGGGTAATTCAATTTCCCTTCCATTTAAGCTAAATTTCTCAATATCCAAGCTCAGTTTGTACACAAATGGTGGTTCTAAGAATTGGGAAGAATGAATTGGGAGAAACCCTCTTCTTGTTATTAGAAGGGAAAACTTGTTCACAAAGCTAAGAATTGTTCAAAAAAAACTTAAAAACTATCAGAACAATTTACAATTATACCTAAAATAGGTTTATAAACATTCCCAAAATGTCACATAAATTTGGACAAAAATGCCCTTTGAGTGGTGTGCGGTGCGATGTACGGTTCACACGTCATTATGTGCATGTCGCACACCCTTCTTCAGTGTCCCAGTGACTCAGTCAAATTGGGAGCTTCATGCAAAGTGGGGTGCGGTTGCACCAGGCATTATGCGCATCGCACAGTGATCACACCCCTTAGCAGATTCTTTAGTTTATCTTTAAGCTCAATATGGTGGGAGGTGCGGTCCACATCAAGGCTTGTGCGTATCGCACAAGGGCCGCATCCCTTAGCAGAATCTTCGTCTTGTTTAATCACTTCACACTTCACTCCTTTTGGCTCTTTTTGGGTCCATTTCCTTATTTTCTATCTTTAGTCACAAGTACCTGCATAGAAATCAATAAAGGCTATAAGAACCTCTAAATCTTATCAAAACATAGCAATAATTCATGAGTAAAGGCTCAATAATTTGGTAGATTACTGACTTATCATACTCCCAAACTTGAACTATTGCTTCTCCTCAAGCAAGATACTCACAAGGTAAGGAATGAATTATGCTCTAGAACTCAATCAAGGCACCAAAGACTACACTATTCTAAAAAACTAAGAAAAATAACAAACAAAAAGACTCAAACAAAAGACTCAACTATTGTGCTCATCTCAATTTGAACAACCACATTATCAAGGCAATAGATCATTTCAAAACCTTTTCAAAAGGACTTCATTTCTCATTTAAAATCAAGGGAATTTTGTCATTCAAAACAAGATATAAAGCTTCTCAAGTCATAGCATGGACCATCAAGGTTTTCCTCGAGATTCGCCACATAACTTGTCTCATTCATTCCTCTCAATTGAAAAAAAGACTTTATGTTTCGATTCGAGTGCATGATGCCACTCACTGCAAGAGAGAATCCTACTCACAATCATCCAATTTCACAAAAAAAAGGATTATAATAGAACCAAGAAGCTTCTCACTCTCTCAAGGAAGTTCAAGTGCACACATGTCGACCCATAGGCTTGCCCTTCATGTAAATTGCCACTAATGTAAGGTGACCAAGCTCGAAATCACTAAGAACTTACGGGTTCTGATGTTGGCTAGGGATAAGGTGAGGATTTCATTTGGCTCGAGTGACTACACCTCCCTAATGCTCTTTCTCATTACTTTGAACACCGCTCATATTTTCAAATTTGACTTCACCTTATTTCTACCTCACACAACTCAAGCTTCTCCTTTTCAATCATGATCATTCAAAACTCCTTGTATCACTTTGTTTGGTATCACCTATTTTTTCATTTCATTTTGCTCATTTGATTGAACTTTTTGGAGAAATTTGCAATTCAACTTAAGGTGCTACCTTGCACTTGAGGTGCATCTTTTTTCTTCTCCTCATTGATCACATACACCCCCAAACTTAGGCACTTTCCTATGTTGTCTTTTTATTCTCCCCCCCCCCAAACTTAGGCTTTTAGCCTACTTTTCATTTTCGAGCATTTAGGGAGGACGGGTGCCAAGATAGAGGTTTCAAAAAGGTTAAGGTGTTAAACAAGGTGCTAAAGAATGGTCACAAGCTCAAACGGGTTCACTGATTGATGTTGAGGGTAGTCATTTAGGTGAAGTGGATGTTCAAAAAGGACCTAAGGTCATTTTCCAAGCTCGGTCACACCTAGAATTTTGCCTTGAATCATATTTGGGAAAGTTTTAGACAACTCGTATGCAAAAGAATCAAGGTAAAGCCTCACCACACAAGGTATCATGCCACAAGACTTCATTCATTAGTCTCAAGATCAATTGGGATAAATGCATTTTGACAAGCTATTCCAAGTTCATTCCACACTCGTTTGGGAATCGATCAAGCCAAAGCAAGAGGGTGCAAATCATGACAAGAGAATGTTTTCCTCAAAGTTTCATTTTCTCTCTTTCCCTTCTTTTTCAAAAATGTCTTGCCAATTTTTTTTCTTTTTCGGTGGGTCCATTTTGAGACAAGCACACTACAGACTCAAATTAAACTAAAACTTGGCATTTTCCCTTAAGAAAGTCACCTCTCAATCTATCATAGGAAAACACCAACCTGGTTCGACACAAGGACAAAAAGAAAAAGAAAAAGAAAATAAAGACAAAAAATTTCTCCTTAGGAAAGAATTGTGGCATTAAGAAAACCTCCAGAGTTTATTGCTAAAGTACTATTAACAAGGCGATTACCAATTTGTGCGCTCATGAATCATTTGAAAAACAAGCCTTGGCGTAGGCTCTTAGTGCATTTGCAAGGCACGGGTAGCAAGACAATGAAATCGTGTAAGACTAACCCGACACACAACCAAGAATTTAAAAATCAAGCCTAGCGAAGGCACAATTAAGCTCAAAATAATATAATACAAAGGCCCGACAAGGGCAAGATCATCACAATTATTCTCTATACCATAAATAATTAAAATCACCCCCAAACTTGAAGTACGCATGGTCCTCAATGCACAAAAAGTTATATAAATAATAATGAGTGCAAAAACTCCCTGATTATACTAATGATAGCGAAGACACCTTCTCGAGTCGAATCACTGAGGTGACCTCTGAGGTTGCGGTAGTGGTGATACTGGCGGTGGGATGTAGGTATGCGCTGGGCCAATTGGAAAACTTGCCAATAGAGGTATTGCAGGGTCCCATGGCAGCTTAAGGGGACCAAGAGGGTCATCTACAAACCATCTGTCCTCAGCGGTCATCAACTCATGATAAGAAAGAGGCGGTCGTAAACAACTTGGCCTAGGTAGATGCCTCCATTCATGCATGGGTGAATCAAGAGGATTTGGGTATTGCTTGGATGATGGTTCGACACACACTAGTTGGATTTCGGTGGCATTGTCGTCCTCATTTAGGTCCTACCCGTGCACCAATTATCGGGAGGTCTATGAACTCTTGGAGAGGATGTGGAGTTTGAGGCCAATAGATTAAGATACCAATTAGGAACCTTTGGATCAACATGTAGTATTACTTGCCTAAGCTAATCAACCTCCATTTCTATGGTATCCATTTTAGCACAAAGCTTATTCACACTTGACACTATTGGCTTCAAAGACGATTTTATGGTGGCTTGAATCATGCATGAAATATCCTTAGCCAGCCTTTCTAGGAGTTCCTCATTTTTGTGAGTAAGTTGATTGAGCTTGAGAAAGTTATCTGAAGATGAGGTGGATTTGGAATGCACGGATATGGTGTTTGATGCTTCTTGAGAGAGGGAGGAAGTGCCCAAATAATCATGAGTAACAACTTCATCAGGGGCAGTGCTTGAGATGGCACTATGAATAAGGTGGTTTTTCTTAACATGTAGGGCATCTATGTCTCTCCTTGTATCTAATTGAATCTTTTAGTAGTTTGGCTAATTTTATCCAAAAAGTGAATTCGCAAACATTGCGCTTGGAAACACAAGAAGCTAATGAGAGCGGGGAAAGCAATAGAGGTGCTCCCTTGTCTCGCTCTCCGCTTGATTTGCTCGGCGATTATCTCCCCTTCATGTAACCGGAGACTGGTCATGATATAAGCGATCATAATAGCCACCTCTATACTCACCTGTGTTTTGTGCCCGGTTGTACTGAGCCATGTGCATACAAAATCTAACCATACCCGAGCTTCAAACTTGAGATCAAAGCGATGAATAGGCCCTTTTGAAATAGCCCAAAAAGGAGTTCCCTCAACGATAATGCTTGTAACCCACTCATATCGGTCTTCTTTTGTAGCTAAACATTCCATGTATTGTGACTCTGGGATTTGTTCATCATACCACATAGCAACATGGATGGCCGCCAGTGTGACATCTATTTCCTTTCCTCTCACCCAAATAGAATCAAGGCATGGGAGCTTGTAAACCAGACCCTTATACTTAAAAATGTCCTACCTAGCTCGGTAGGAGACATAAAATTCCCTCACCAACTCCAAGACATATGGCCTAGGAGTCTTGGCAAAATGGTCCCAGGCTCTTTCACGGAACTGCTTGGGTATGTTTGGGAGGTCATCATCAAATGCTTCCACATTCATTCATTTCTCTTCCAAAATTAATCTCTTCTCCCTAAACCTCACATAGTATGCCTCCATCCTATCGAGGCCAAATCATATTTCAAATTCAGTCAGACCCTCATCTTGTATAGGCAAGCCCACGTTTGTGGATGTTGAAGCTCGATTTAAACTACACCTCTTTTGGTGCTGCCTAGTGAAAGACATGTTGCTGCAAATAGTCGTTAGTGGTAAGTACAACTATCTATGTACCATAATAGACTGTAAAAGAAGTTAACAACTAAAAAGATCAGAATGCAAAGGAGTAGGAAAATGAAGGAAGGAATTGACAGCTCATGCAGACTATATATGGAACGCACAAGCCATTGTGAGTGTCGCACATGAGGTCGCATGAGCTACCAAATCCTTCAAAAAAAAATTCACTGAGGTGCGATTTCTGGTGCGGTTCGCATGCACCAAAGTGTGCCTCGCACTCTGCTTTGCACCTCTAAACAGTGAGCTAAATCCACTTTATCAGCAGGTGCAGTGCCTTGTGCATTTTGCATATCAAGATCCACGCACCATATGCGAAACGCACAGGAGCATAATTGGAATTTTTGGTTCCTTGGGTTCTTGTGAATTACACATGAGATTCGTGGAGAAAGATTTGCATAAAGCTCTTGTCACCAAGCAGTAAACCAATAATTAAACATTCGAGGGAATAACATAACATGACCATAATTTATCCGGGTACTCAGACTTCCCCGGATTTCATTATCACCATAACAAACAAAAGAAAAACTCAACGATTTCCCTTAAGAAGGACGTTACCCCGTCTATCATCAAGACTTCAATTGTAACAATTAGGCACCAAGTTTCAACAACAATTGCTACCTCCCTGCACAAGATCATATACCCAACAAAATATTCAACAATGAATATGGGCACACAATCGTAGCAAATTGCTTCCCCACACAATAATTTTTTACCAAATCTCAGGAAAGATGATGATTTGCCCTTAAGAATGACGTCACCCAATCTATTATAGGGCCAAATCATGCATCAATCACAAGTGGGTTACTCAGACTTCACACAAATATAGATTTTCAAGGCTAAAAACTACTATAATCAACATGCATTATCACACTATCAAGTTCCACCAAGTTGATCCTAAGTGAAATCCATAACACAATTCAAATTGGGGACCCAAAATTTTTGGATCTCACCCAAAATCAACATGGCAATTCTATTAAGTATGCTTCACAATATGAGTTCCCGACCTTCATAAAAACATGTATTTAAAGTCAAAGAACTTACCACAAGTGAAGATTAGGTGGAGAGAAGCAAAAATTAGAGCTTTTAGAGAGAAACAATGGTGACCCAATAACTTGCCCGAAGAACCAATGATGGAGACGGGTGGTGACGCGGTGGAGAATTTTGGGTGAAAAGAGGAGAAGAGGAGAAGATTTTGGGGAAGTTTGAGGTATTTGTGGGAGGTTTAGGGAGAGAATTTTAGAGGTTGTAGGAGAGAATATGGAGAAAGAGGAGAAAGGTGGCAGATTTAAAGTGGAAAAGAAGAAGAAAATTGGTCGGGTCGATTAATGGGTTAGGTAAATTAAAATTTGAAACTTATCTTAGTATGCCGCGATGTGCAGTTTGCACAAGCCCTTGTGTGGACCACATGTCATTTTGCACCTCACCTTTTCATGCCCTGAATTTGGCCCAGGCTTCTGCTTTAGCATGCGATGCACACTTGGGATTGTGCAAACCGCACAGCCCAGCGCACATCACCTCTAATTTCTATTTTTCTTCCCAGCTTTCTGGTTTGGCATGCATTGGGACGTGTGACATACACAATGTCTTGCGCGAACTGCATGGTCCTCTGCACGTCTCCTTTTATTCCTATTTTTTGACTTGTTCATTCCTCTGTTCCTTGCATTCCTAAACAAACTAAAAACAATAAAAGATAACCAAAATAAAGTAAAAACACTTGGGTTTCCTCCCAAGAAGCGCTTGATTTTACGTCGTGGCTCGACAATAGTACCTCAACCTTAGTCGTTGTTGGATAGCATACAAATCTGCTTGGCGTGGCCCCATCCCAAGAAGGGAAATTTCTCCTTCAACATCTTCAAAACATCTAAATGTTGCTGACTTAGCAACTCTTCAATCTTGGGCATCTTGCCCATCTTACACTCCTCAAGGGCATGATCAAGCTTGCCCTCTAACTCTATCACCGAGATTACCCTTAAGTCATCCGGAGGTCTTATGGGTTGACATACATTGAATGTCACCACTTCATTTTCCACTCGAATTTAAGTTCACCGAGCTTAACATCTACAAGTGCTCTCCCCGTGGCTAATAGTGGTCGCCCCAAAATGATAGGCACGTCACCATCCACTTCGCAATCCAAGATCATGAAATCTATCGAGAAAATGAACTTGCCAACCTTCACTAACATATCAAAGAGTATTCCTATCGGGCATTTAATGGACCGATCAGCAATGAGTAGACGTATGGATGTAGGCTTGGGCGTACCCAATCCCAACTTGTTAAAGATTACTAGGGGCATCAAGTTGATGTTTTCCCCTAAATCACACAAGGCTTTATGGAACACAAATAACCCAATAGTGCACGGTATGGTGAATGCACCCAAATCATCTCTCTTTGTAGAAACATTGCTTGTCATCATAGTGCTACAGCTGTGTGATATCTCAACAGTCCCCACATCAACAACTTTCTTCTTTTTAAACAACTCTTTTATAAACTTTGAGTACCCCGACATTTGCATTAAGGCTTCAACTAAAGGAATATTTATCGAGAGCTTGCTAAACATGTCAACAAACTTGCTGAATTTATGATTTTCCTTCTTTTTGTTAAGCCTTTGAGGATACGGAGGAGGTCTCTTGGGTAGTGTGGTCTTCACACTTTGCACGAGAGGAGGGTCTTCCTCAACATCAATAGTAACTTGGGGAGGAGATTCATACTCCTCTCTCTCATCATCAACATCAATATTCACCAAAACATTAGATGCACCAAGCCTCACCCCAACTTCAGATTCCACGTCTTCTTTGTCAAACAACTTTTCAACGGCTTCAACAATAGGTTTCTTTGATATAACAATTGGCTCCATAGTAGGCTCTCTCACTACTCCATTTTTTCTTCCACTCCTAGTTATAACCGTCATGACATGAGCATCATTTTTAGGATTACTGGTGGTATCACTAGGTACTGTTCCCTTCAATCGCGGGTTCATTTGAGTGGAGAGGTAATTCATTTGGGCCTCAAGATTTTTAATTGAAGGTGAATGAGAGCTCACAGTTTGATAAAGTGTTGAACTTCTCTTTTAAGCTCACCAACCTTGGTATTTGTAGTTTCCAACTTTTTTAACACCAAGGACAACATGTCCTCAATCTTTGAGTGACCAGGATTACTTGTGGTGGGTTGGTATAAGGAATCTGATTTGTTTGGAGTTACATATGGGTTTGAGCTTTGGTGATTGAATCTGTCACCATCTTTGTCATGATCTCTCCAATTCCCATCTCGTTCCTTGCTCCAACCTTGATTCTCATCCCTCAAGCGATAATACCCGAGACGAGAACCCGCCGTTACATAGAAAACTTTACCATCCACAATGATCATAATATCTTCATCACTGGCCTTGATTTGCGGTGTACTCACAACATTCATGGTCTTAGCACCACCAGCCCCCATCATATATTTTTCCAAGAGGTCAATTTGTGTCATCATTTTCTCTATTGTTTTATCCCTCTCTTCATTCTTCTTTATCATCACATTTGTTAAGATGGATGTGGTAACTCCTGATGTAGGAATTTCAGCCTCCCTTGTGTGCCAAGCTTGGTTAGACTTGGTCATTCACTCTAGAAAGGCCGAGGCAAGAGGAAATTGTAGATCCATAAAGGTACCACCTCCAAGATTGTTGGAGACGGATTTCTTCATTGAGTTCAAGGATCTAACGAAGCTTTATAGCAATTCATTGTCCGGCAATCCATGGTTAGGACACAACACAAGCTTCTTCTTGAATCTCACCCATACCTCATGCAAGAGCTCATCGAGAAGTTGAGGGAAATTGATAATTTCATCCCTCAACTGCATTATCCGTGATGGAGGGAAGAATTTAGTAGTAATGTCATTTACCAACTCGGCCCAAGAGGTGATTGACCCATCCGGCAATTCCTCCAACCAAGTCGTGGCTTCTCCAATTAGAGAAAAGAGGAATAGGCAAAGTTTGACAGATTCTTAGGAGATATTTTGGAATATGAATGGCTGACATATCTCCATAAACTAGTGGATGTTCCTATTGGCATCTTCGTGGGTTGCTCCTCCAAACATACCCTTTATTTGGATCAAATGAGCATTGTGCTCATTACATGGAACACCACATTTCCAACCGTTAAGGGTAGGTGGATTGCACCTACTCCAACTTGAGGCACAGATTCATTGGCCTTGTTCATGAACCCGTCAAGACTTCCGTTGACACTTTTATTATCGCCTACTTGACTCATGGTCCACCTACACAATAAGCAAAAACAACAAACAAAATAAAAGAACAAACACTCTACAAAGTGATTTCAATTCCACAATCAAAAAGGCTAATCAACTTAATTCTCTGGCAATGGCGCCATTTTTTATAACGCTCAAATGTACTCTCCTAAAAGGAGGTATCGGTGATCGTTAGAACAAAACACATTTATAGTACCCGATAGGTGTCGGGGTCAATCCCACAGAGAATTTAGAGCTTAGTCTAGGTGATGGTAAAACAAATTTCACAACGAGAGTGAGTAATGTAAAAAAGAGGAGAATTGGGAATCTATCACAATTTCGCAATTCAAAAAAATAAATGAAGTAGAGAGGGGGTATAGATAATAGAGAGGACAACTGGGGATGTGTGTCAAATGGGACTCGAACATAGGATAGGGTGATTTCTTATAAATGCAAATTCATGCTAATCGACATGGGTAACCTTGGTCTTAGTTATGGTTATTCATCTCTTGATCAACAACCATATATTCAACAGTCTTAAATCAAGCACTATTTATTCAGCAATAAACATCCAAGCTAATGCTTAGGGAGGTCACATTATTGCTATCTTAGACCCTTAAATGGGTGATTCTGATTATTTGAGCTATTTCTTGTCTCAATCTAAATGAAAGCCGAAGTTCCTACTAGCAATTTCACATCCGAAGTTATGATTTCCTCTTTCAAGCAAGAATATAACCAAGTAGGAAAAATCAATGTTTGGAACCACCAATTTTAGAGTTAACATATGGTGAAATCACTAGACCCATGTCAAATAACCATTTATAAACAAGAATTAGCAACACCTACACTCATTTATCAAGTACCCATCATCAACACAACCCTAGACAAGAGGTTTATCTACGCATGCTTAAGGAAAGAGATATACCAAGTGGGTAATTCAATTATTCAAGCTAAATTTGTCAATATCCAAGCTCAGGTTGTACACAAATGGTGGTTCTATGAATTGGAAAGAAGAAATTGGGAGAAACCATTTTTTTGTTCTTAGAAGGGAAAACTTGTTCACAAAGCTAAGAATTGTTCAAAAAAAACTTAAAAACTATCAGAACTTTTTACAATTGTGCCTAAAATGGGTTTATAAACATTCCAAAAATGTCACATAAATTTGGACAAAAATGCCCTTCGGGTGGTGTGCGGCACAATGTGCGATTCATACATCATCATGTGCACGCCGCACACCCTTCTTCAGTAGTCTAGTGACTCAGGCAAATTGGGAGCTTCATGTGAAGTGGGGTGCAGTTCGCACCAGGCATTGTGCGCGTCATACAACAACTGCACCCCTTAGTGGATTCTTCAGTTGATCTTTAAGCTCCATGCGGTAGGAGGTGCAGTTCGCATAAAAGCTTGTGCATGTCGCAAAAGGGCTGCATCTCTCAGCAAAATCTTTGTCTTGTTTGATCACTTCACTCCTTTTTGGCTATATTTGGGGCCATTTCCTTGTTTTATATCTTTGGTCACAAGTAACTGCATAGACATCAATAAAGGCCATAAGAACCTCTAAATCTTAACAAAACATAGCAATAATTCATGAATAAATGCTTAATAAGTTTGTAGATTACTTACTTATGAGGAAGCAGAAGGGGTGTTGATTACATTCACAACTGGAATTGTGGACAAATCAATTAGAGATGCGGTATCGCCACTTGTAGCCCCAGAATTGGTGGTCGTAGTGATAAAATTAGAAATATTAACCTCGGTAAGGGCGATGGCAGCATTTGTCTCTGTGATAGAAAAGTTAGAGGTCGACATCAGGGAATATGGTCCAAAGAATAATAGAAAGAAGGAGATGTTTGCAAAAGGAGAAGTCTCCGAGAAAAATAAGAGAGGAAAAGAGCAGAGGGGAAAAGGAAAAGTGAATTCAAGAGGGTTTTCCAGATAAGGAGGGGCGACACACGTGGTAGATAGAGGTGATGCATGTGTGAAAAATAAAGGTAGGCAGAGCGCCCTATGTCAGGCTTGGACTATTCAAATTTCAAATCTTTTCGCTTCCCGAGGCTACTTAACTTTAACCTCGAAAGTGAAGGGACTATTTGTATGGGGTTAAAAAATCTTTAGTGAGAGTGGGCCAACTCAGATCGGAAGGCCATCCAATGGTAGCACCATCTTAAGAGCGATCCCGACATAAGGAAATGGCTTCTCAAGCAAGAAGCGAGGAAGCCCATGAGGACTGATGATAGTGACTGCAAGCAAAGGATAGACAAAAGGACAGTGTGTTAGATTACTCATGTGTGCGTACAATTCTCGGCAGAGCTGCATCAGACGCGGTGTACTGGACTAGCACCCTTCAATGGCACAAGAACAAGTAGTTATCAACCATTGGACATGATACCATGGGCTCAGCAAAATGGAATTATCCCATTGTCCAGAAGGAACCTTTTGTATCCTATAAATGGGTACCCTCTTCCTTATTGTAAATGATTAGATTCTAGCTTGCTTTAACCCTAAAAGCAATAAATTAAAATATCTTTATCTTGATCCTTTTTTTCTTTAGTGTTTTAACTATTCCATTATTGTTACACCTGTTTTTTCTCTGTTTATGATCGCGACTTGTCCATAGATAGAATGACCGAACACCTCTCTGTTGTTACAGATTCATTCTTTATCGCTATCTTACTAATTTAGTGTATATTTCCTTTACGTTTATTACCTTTTGCAAACTTACGTCTCTAACAATGAAGCTAAGATCGTAACGCATGCTCTTGACCAACAAACAAATATAATTATCTCAAATCGATGGTAAAAATAATGTCACGATCTGAGACTAGGCCCCAGACGTGATGGGCAACCTAGGACAAAGGGGCCCGAGTAAACCTTTAGCATACATCATTTGCAAAAGTATAAAAGATTTGCGGAAACAAGCCCAATATAAAAGAAATTCAATTGAATAAGGTAGTCATCAAAAGTCTTACTAATACCAGTCTACAAAGCCTCTAACATAAAGAATAAACTCCTAAGTCGGTACATGGCCCCGACGATACCATAAAACTAAAAGAACTAGTCCAACATCAAAAGGGTAGTATGTGCCTTCCGGAAGAAAGGAGGGCTCACCACTTGCTAGCTGATATTCCGAGAATCCTAGTGTTGTACAGAACCATGTGGGAAGGCCTCTAAACCTGCATCATGAAAAGATGCAGCGTCCGAGGATGGTCAGTACGCCGAGTACTGGCATGCAACCCAGGGGAAGGGACAACACAATTTATAAAGAAAGTTATACAATAAAACATAGATCATGAACATAGGATATGGGGTAATTTCCAAGTCAACAAATAAGACAATTTATATGCATAAAATTACTTCTGAACTAGATGGTATCACCGACATTTACTTCACCATGGGCTATGTGGGTCCGACCACAAAATGATCTGCAGAGCCTCCAATCCAAGTTTGCCGAAAGGATTGGAGCATCATATTATAATCATATTATAACTGCATACAGCTGAACAAGTCAAGCATACAGTACAGATCCCCATTCGACTCAGAGAAAAGAGCCCCGTTCGACTCGTACCCATGTCAGCAAAATACGGTTTCAGGTGTTGAGCCCCGTTAGACTCATACCTTATCGGTTAACCATATAATCCTCTTAAGCCCATATTTTAACATTTCAAACATTTAACAAATCGTTCATTTGGGACTCTTAACTTTGTTATGGCATTCGTAAGTTGGTATCGTCATACCAAGACTTGCAAGTCGCTCATTAGCCATATTATGCCATCATCAATCATACATCACTAGTCCCGTATTTAATAATATCAAACTCATTTAAATCATAGGTTCCTCAAGGTTATAATCTCATTATCTACCAATCAATCATTTCAAAATTGAAGAATTCAATAAGATCCTTTCCTTTCTGTCAAAAACCAATATTTGGGTAGTAATTCAACATTTGAAGGAAAAGTTACATAAAGCTTCAAATGTTCCCCAATTACAATAATTCGTAATTAAGGTCATGCTTTAAACTATAACTTTGAAATAATAACTAGATACGGATGGTTTCATAGAAAAACATTCAAAACATCAAGTAACCTTTTTCTTTTCGAAAACCCTTCAACCATTCACATAAAATAATAGCATAGATTTTGTATTTAATAGGAGAAACATGATACATATGAGATAGGTTGAAAGGGGATTGTTCAACATACCTTTTGACGGAGAAAAATGACGAAAACTTGAGTTTTTTCCTTTGAATTATGAACCCTAAGCATTTTTTGCTTCAAGAACTATGAGGAGAGAAGTAACGCTCTTTTTTGAGTTTAATTCGTGCCTTAGGAGATTTAGGGATGTTTCGAATAAGTGATAATGAGTTTGGGTAAGGAAAAGACCGGAAAGCCCTTTTAAAATCTCGTGAAACAAGTCAAAACGAAGGCCATTGGGGCAGCCTCCATGTCACGAAGCTTATCGCAGAGACCAGCCTCCGTGACACGACCCCATCGTAGACCTTCACTGGTTCAGGGAATCAATTTGAGTTTTGTTGGCCCCATGCTCTGTGGCACGGGGCTAACGTTGTAAAACACTATTTTCAGTCCCCAAAACATATTTTTCTTGCATTCTATATTCCCGAAAATTCCCCGGATCGATCTAACAACATCCTCAAATGTTTTAAACTTCCATAAACTCATTTTTCTTAGAATTATGAGCACAACACGGAAGGTTGAAATTTATGGGTCGTTACATTATCCCCCCTTGGGATCATTCGTTCCTGAATGATGATTATGGGCACTTATAACACGTATAAGAGTACGAAAAAGACATAAGGAATAATGTACAAAGGAGTTGGAGGTAATATTAAGATCTAGTACCTTCATTAACTTTGTCTGGAGCGTCAAACAAAAAGGGATATCTATACTTTATGTCCTCTTCCGATTCCCAAGTAGCTTCTTCCACTTTCTGATTCCTCCACAATACCTTTACTGAAGCTATTTCTTTGTTCCTTAACTTTTGAACCTGCCGATCTACAATTCTATGGGAACTTCTTCATATGACAATGAATCTTTCACCCCCAACATTCCCTATAGGAACCACAAGTGAATGATCACCCACACACTTTTTGAGCATAGACATATGGAACACGGGATGAACAGTTGCCAAACTCGCAGGTAACTCTAACTCATAAGCGTCATTCCTAATCTTCTTCACAATTTGATAAGGGCCAATATAGCAAGGACTGAGCTTACCCTTTCGCCCGAACCTCATGACTCCCTTCATAGGAGAGACTTTCAGGAACACCAATCGCCAACGTCGAATTCCAACTCCCTCCTTCTAACATCCGCATAATACTTTTGATGACTATGGGCAGTCTTCAGTCTCTCTCGAATGGTCTTAACTTTATCTATGGCTTGATGCACAAGGTCTGGCCTTAATAATCTAGCTTCGTCCACCTTGTACCATCCAATAGGAGACCTATATCTCCTACCATAAAGAGCCTCGAATGGTGCTATTTGGATACTTGAGTGATAACTATTGTTGTAGGCGAATTCAATGTGAGGCAAGTGATCCACCCAACAACCTTTGAAATCAATGACACATGCTCTCAACATGTCTTCCAAGGTCTAAATAGTGCACTCCGCTTGCCCATCTATTTAAGGATGGAAAGCAGTACTAAGGTTCACCTACGTACCCAAACCTTTCTGAAAGGCTTGATAAGTCGGTAATCTACCAACTTATTGAGCCTAAATCCATGAATTATTGCTATATTTTGAATAGATTTAGAGGATCTTATGGCCTTTATTTATGTCTATGCAGGTACTTTGGATAAATGATGAGAAATAAGGAAATGGACCCAAAAAGAGCTAAAAAAGAGTGAAGTGTGAAGTGTTCAGAAAATATGGAGATTCTGACCAGAGATGTAGTATTCGTGCGACACGCACAAGCCGAGGTACGAACCACACCTCCTCCGCATGAAGCTGCAAAAGCCACTGAAGAATCTGCTAAGGGGTGCAGTCACTGTGCAATGCGCCCATCCCAAGGTACGAACCGCACCCCCTTTGCATGAAGCTCCAAAAGTAGCCGAAGTCACTGGTCAAACTGAAGAGGGTGTGCGACGCACACATAATGACGTGCAAATCACACGTCGCGTCACACACCACCTGAAGGGATATTTTGTCCTAAATTTTAGTGACATTTTGGGAAACTACAAAAGGCCAATTTAGGATCATTTGTAAATAGAATGCTTCAGACCTGAATATTTTGAGAGAGCTTTTGCTTTGAGACTAAGTTTTCCTCTCAAAAGAGAAGAGGGTTTGAATCCATTCTCTTGGTTAACCATTTATGTACTCAAATTGAGCTTAGAACTTGAAGTTTAGCTTGAATGAAGAGGATGGTGACTTACCCATATGGTATATCTCTCTTCTTTGCTATGAGTGGCTGGTTTCTCTTGTCTAGGGGTGTGTTGATGATGGGTGCTTGACAAATGGGTGTGGGTGTTGTTAATTCTTGTTTATAATTACATATTTGACATGGGTCTAGTAGTTTCACCAAGTTTTAATCCAAAATTTGGTGGTTGCAAACATTAATTTTCATTACTTGACTATGTGATTGCTTGAAAGAGGATTTTTTCATATGTGAAATTACTAGTGGGAACTTGGGACTCCATCCAGATTTGAGGCTATAAATAGCTCTTATCGAAGGAATCACCCACTAAAAGGTCTAAGCTAGAGATAGCGTGACCTCCCCAAGCTTAGATTGATTGTTTGCCTATCAAATCGATGATGCTCTAACTGAGATTATTGGAAATATGGTTGTTGATCGAAAGATAACAATCCATACCCATGACCAATGCTACTTATGTCAATAAGCAAGAATAGGTGTGAATTTATAATCACCCTATCCCATGATTAAGGCCCCATCAGATACACATCCTTAGTCACTTAATCAATTTGGTACACCCTCTTTCATTTCTTTGTTGTAATTTGAATTGTGATTGTAGTGTAAGGAAATAGACCCAAAAAGAGCTAAAAAAGAGTGAAGTGTTCAGAAAATATGGAGATTCTGACCAGAGATGCAGTATTCGTGCGACACGCACAAGCCGAGGTACGAACCACACCTCCTCCGTATGAAGCTGCAAAAGCCACTGAAGAATCTTCTAAGGGGTGCGGTCACTGTGCAATGCGCCCATCCCAAGGTACGAACCGCACCCCCTTTGCATGAAGCTCCCAAAGTAGCCGAAGTCACTGGTCAAACTGAAGAGGGTGTGCGACGCACACATAATGACGTGCAAATCGCACGTCGCGTCACACACCACCTGAAGGGATATTTTGTCCTAAATTTTAGTGACATTTTGGGAAACTACAAAAGGCCAATTTAGGATCATTTGTAAATAGAATGCTTCAGACCTGAATATTTTGAGAGAGCTTTTGCTTTGAGACTAAGTTTTCCTCTCAAAAGAGTAGAGGGTTAGAATCCATTCTCTTGGTTAACCATTTATGTACTCAAATTGAGCTTAGAACTTGAAGTTTAGCTTGAATGAAGAGGATGGTGACTTACCCATATGGTATATCTCTCTCCTTTGCTATGAGTGGCTGGTTTCTCTTGTCTAGGGGTGTGTTGATGATGGGTGCTTGACAAATGGGTGTGGGTGTTGTTAATTCTTGTTTATAATTACATATTTGATATGGGTCTAGTAGTTTCACCAAGTTTTAATCCAAAATTTGGTGGTTGCAAACATTAATTTTCATTACTTGACTATGTGATTGCTTGAAAGAGGATTTTTTCATATGTGAAATTACTAGTGGGAACTTGGGACTCCATCCAGATTTGAGGCTATAAATAGCTCTTATCGAAGGAATCACCCACTAAAAGGTCTAAGCTAGAGATAGCGTGACCTCCCCAAGCTTAGATTGATTGTTTGCCTATCAAATCGATGATGCTCTAACTGAGATTATTGGAAATATGGTTGTTGATCGAAAGATAACAATCCATACCCATGACCAATGCTACTTATGTCAATAAGCAAGAATGGGTGTGAATTTATAATCACCCTATCCCATGATTAAGGCCCCATCAGATACACATCCTTAGTCACTTAATCAATTTGGTACACCCTCTTTCATTTCTTTGCTGTAATTTGAATTGTGATTGTAGTGTAAGGAAATGGACCCAAAAAGAGCTAAAAAAGAGTGAAGTGTGAAGTGTTCAGAAAATATGGAGATTCTGACCAGAGATGCAGTATTCGTGCGACACGCACAAGCCGAGGTACGAACCACACCTCCTCCGCATGAAGCTGCAAAAGCCACTGAAGAATCTGCTAAGGGGTGCGGTCACTGTGCAATGCGCCCATCCTAAGGTACGAACCGCACCCCCTTTGCATGAAGCTCCCAAAGTAGTTGAAGTCACTGGTCAAACTGAAGAGGGTGTGCGACGCACACATAATGACGTGCAAATCGCACGTCGCGTCACACACCACCTGAAGGGATATTTTGTCCTAAATCTTAGTGACATTTTGGGAAACTACAAAAGGCCAATTTAGGATCATTTATAAATAGAATGCTTCAGACCTGAATATTTTGAGAGAGCTTTTGCTTTGAGACGAAGTTTTCCTCTCAAAAGAGAAGAGGATTTGAATCCATTCTCTTGGTTAACCATTTATGTACTCAAATTGAGCTTAGAACTTGAAGTTTAGCTTGAATGAAGAGGATGGTGACTTACCCATATGGTATATATCTCTCCTTTGCTATGAGTGGCTGGTTTCTCTTGTCTAGGGGTGTGTTGATGATGGGTGCTTGACAAATGGGTGTGGGTGTTGTTAATTCTTGTTTATAATTACATATTTGACATGGGTCTAGTAGTTTCACCAAGTTTTAATCCAAAATTTGGTGGTTGCAAACATTAATTTTCATTACTTGACTATGTGATTGCTTGAAAGAGGATTTTTTCATATGTGAAATTACTAGTGGGAACTTGGGACTCCATCCAGATTTGAGGCTATAAATAGCTCTTATCGAAGGAATCACCCACTAAAAGGTCTAAGCTAGAGATAGCGTGACCTCCCCAAGCTTAGATTGATTGTTTGCCTATCAAATCGATGATGCTCTAACTGCGATTATTGGAAATATGGTTGTTGATCGAAAGATAACAATCCATACCCATGACCAATGCTACTTATATCAATAAGCAAGAATGGGTGTGAATTTATAATCACCCTATCCCATGATTAAGGCCCCATCAGATACACATCCTTAGTCACTTAATCAATTTGGTACACCCTCTTTCATTTCTTTGCTGTAATTTGAATTGTGATTGTAGTGTAAGGAAATGGACCCAAAAAGAGCTTAAAAAGAGTGAAGTGTGAAGTGTTCAGAAAATATGGAGATTCTGACCAGAGATGCAGTATTCGTGCGACACGCACAAGCCGAGGTACGAACCACACCTCCTCCGCATGAAGCTGCAAAAGCCACTGAAGAATCTGCTAAGGGGTGCGGTCACTGTGCAATGCGCCCATCCCAAGGTACGAACCGCACCCCCTTTGCATGAAGCTCCCAAAGTAGCCAAAGTCACTGGTCAAACTGAAGAAGGTGTGCGACGCACACATAATGATGTGCAAATCGCACGTCGCGTCACACACCACCTGAAGGGATATTTTGTCCTAAATTTTAGTGACATTTTGGGAAACTACAAAAGGCCAATTTAGGATCATTTGTAAATAGAATGCTTCAGACCTGAATATTTTGAGAGAGCTTTTGCTTTGAGACTAAGTTTTCCTCTCAAAAGAGAAGAGGGTTTGAATCCATTCTCTTGGTTAACCATTTATGTACTCAAATTGAGCTTAGAACTTGAAGTTTAGCTTGAATGAAGAGGATGGTGACTTACCCATATGGTATATCTCTCTCTTTTGCTATGAGTGGCTGGTTTCTCTTGTCTAGGGGTGTGTTGATGATGGGTGCTTGACAAATGGGTGTGGGTGTTGTTAATTCTTGTTTATAATTACATATTTGACATGGGTCTAGTAGTTTCACCAAGTTTTAATCCAAAATTTGGTGGTTGCAAACATTAATTTTCATTACTTGACTATGTGATTGCTTGAAAGAGGATTTTTTCATATGTGAAATTACTAGTGGGAACTTGGGACTCCATCCAGATTTGAGGCTATAAATAGCTCTTATCGAAGGAATCACCCACTAAAAGGTCTAAGCTAGAGATAGCGTGACCTCCCCAAGCTTAGATTGATTGTTTGCCTATCAAATCGATGATGCTCTAACTGAGATTATTGGAAATATGGTTGTTGATCGAAAGATAACAATCCATACCCATGACCAATGCTACTTATGTCAATAAGCAAGAATGGGTGTGAATTTATAATCACCCTATCCCATGATTAAGGCCCCATCAGATACACATCCTTAGTCACTTAATCAATTTGGTACACCCTCTTTCATTTCTTTGCTGTAATTTGAATTGTGATTGTAGTGATAACATCCCAATTCCCCCAACCTTTTACCTTTCATGTTTAAGCACTTACTCTCATTTTGAACTCACTTCAATACAATCTTCATTTAGCTAGCTGTAAGTCCCTTGGGTACGACCCTGACACTCATTGGGAATTATAAATTTTGTTTTACTGCACGATCACCGTGGGCTCCAACTTTGGGGAGCACGAATTGTGCATTCATAAAAAATGGCGTTGTTGCCGAGGACTTGAGTTGATAGCTATTTTTGATTATTTATTTGAAATCACTTTGAGAGTTCTTGCTTCTTTTACCTTTGTTTGTTGTTTGTGGTTGATTGAGAAGGTTAGCTATGAGCGAAGCCGATGACAACAAGAGCGTTAGTGGCTTCGATAATGCCAACGCTATTGAGCCTGTGATGCAAGGGGGTGTGGGTGCAATTTTCCTACCCTCCATGGTGGGAAATGATGTCTTTCATGTGACTAGCACCATGCTCCACTTAATCCAAATGAAAGGCCTATTTGGTGGAGAAGCCCATGAAGAGGCCAACCGGCATATCCAAAATTTTGTGGAGATTTGCCAGCCATTCATTTTTCAACATATCTCCCAAGAGTCCATCCGATTACGCCTATTCCCTTCTTCCTTGACGGGGGAAGCCACGGTGTAGTTAGAAGAGTTGTCGAATGACTCTATCATGTCTTGGTCCAAGTTGGTTGAGGCATTTACATCGAGATTCTTTCCTCCTTCTCGAATGAGGTAATTAAGATATGAGATCACCAACTTTAGGCAACTCCCAGATGAGCCTCTTCATGAGGTTTGGCTAAGGTTCAAAAAGAAGCTTCTCTTGTGTCTGAACCACGAGTTGTCAAACAATGTGTTTCTATAAAGCTTCTATAGATCATTGAATTCTATGAATAAGTCGGTGGCTGATAACCTTGGAGGTGGTACTTTCATGGACTTGAACTTTCCCATTGCCTCGACTTTGTTAGAGCGAATGACAAAAACCAATCAAGCTTGGCATACAAGAGAAGCTGATGTGCCAACTTCGGGAGGACCCTCATCCATCTTGGTTAATGAAATGAGGAAGAAGGATGAGAAGCGTGATGAGATAATGGCCAAAACGATGACATAAATTGATTTGATGGCCAAGCATGTAATAGGAGCTGGTGGTTCTAAGACAGTGAATGCAGTGAGTACACCGAAAATCAAAGTGAGTGATGATGAGTTAGTGACAGTGGTTCATGGCAAACTATGCTTTGTGTCAGCGGGTTCTCGTCCTAGGTATTATCGCCCGAGAGAGGAGAATAAAGGTTTGATTTGAGATAAAGAAAGAGACAAAAATTGGCAAGATAGAGACAAGGATGGTGATCGCTTCAATCACGGGAGCTCAAACCCCTATATCTCTTCGAACAAGGTGAATTCTATCTACCAATCGGGCACAAGCAATCCCGGCCAATCCAAGTTAGAGTACATGTTGTCCTTGATTTTTAAAAAAGTGGACACCACAAAAACGGGAGTGGACGAATTAAAGAGTGAAGTCTCAACACTTCACCAAACTGTGAGCTCCCACTCAGCCTCGATCAAGCATCTTGAAGCCCAAATGAACCATCTCTCAAGCTAAATGAACCCGAGGATGAAAGGGACATTGCCTAGTGATACCATCACCAACCCAAAGAATGATTGATTGAGGTAGCATCGTCATGCCGCGACGTTAAATCAAGCGTTGCTTGGGAGACAACCCAAGTTTCTTTATTGTTTTTTGGTATCTTTTGTTATTTTTGGTGTGTTTGTAAGGAATGCATGGATGGGAAAATTAAACAAGGGAAAGCAGAGCAAAAAATAGGTCGTGCAGCATACTATGCGGACCACACAAGCAATTATGCATGTTGCACAGCACACTGCATGCGAAATCAGAATGCTTGAAGGAAATTTGAAAAATTAGAGGCGACGTGCACTAGGCCATGTGGACTGCACGAGCCCAAGTACGCATCGCACTTTTATCGCATGGCAAAATAGACACCTGGGCAAACCAGGGGAGAAAAAGGGGTGATGTACGAAATGCCATAAGGTCCGCACCAAGGCTGGTGCGAATCGCATGTCGTGGTGCATGAAAGGTAAATTTTAATTTTAATTGACCTAACCCATTGACCCATCCGACCCGCAGATGACCCAGCTAAAATTTTCTTCTTCTTTTCTTTTTAAAACTGCCTCTCTTCTCCTTCTTCCACCATCTTTTATCTCAAAACTCTCTCCCAAAACCTTCCACAAACCTCTCTACTTTTCCCAAAATCTTCTTCTCCTCTCTCCCAACCATCTCCACAGCTGCACCACCGCTGCCACCGTCGTTCTCCGGTGAGGTCTGCTTGGGTCACCATTGCTAAAGTCCAAAGAGCTTAAATTTTCACTCCTCCCTTCATAATCCTCACTTGTGGTAAGTTCTCCAATGTTAAATACTTGTTAATATGGAGGTTGGGAACTCATATTGTGAAGCATGATTAGTAGAATTACCATGTTGGTTTTGGGTGAGATCCAAAAATTTTGGGTCCCCAATTTTGAGTTGTATTGATAATATTGCTTTGTGTCGACTTGGTAGAACCTAAATCTTGTTAATGCATGTTGATTGATAGTAATTTTTAGCCTTAAAATCTGTACTTGGGGTGAAGTCAGAGTAATCCATTCGTGACTAATGAATGATTTGGCCTGATGATAGATTGAGTGACATCATTTTTAAGGGAGAATCATCGATTGTCATGAGGGTTTGATTGAAAATCGATTCTTGAGGCTGAATTTTGCTGATTGTATACCCATGATTCATGTTGAGCATTGTATTTGGGGTGTATGATCTTGTGCAGGGAGGGGGTTAATTATTGCTAAAATTGTTGGTACCCATGGTTTCAAGTGAGGGCTTGATATTCCCAATGATAAATGGGGTAACGTCCATCTTAAGAGAAGTCGTTGAGTTTCTTTCTTGCTTGTTGTTGTGTTAATGAAAACCCGGGGAAGTCTGAGTACCCGGAAGTTGTGGTCATGATATCCCTTGTCCCTCTATGTTTATTATTGATTGATTTGTTGAGTGGTGCCAAGTTCCTAAGCAAATCTTGCTCTACGGATCACATGAGGAATTCTCAAGAGCAAAAGGAACCAAAATTCTAATTGTGCCTTTGTGCGTTTCATATGTGATGCATAGATCTTGATGTGCAGGTCACACAAGATATCACACCATGTTGAAAAGTATAGCCAGCTCACTGTTTAGAGAGGCGACAATTGGTGTGACATGCAATTTGGATGGTGCAAATCGCACCAACGTCGCATCTCGATAGAAAATCCCTATAGGTTTCTATTTTCTTGTGTGATAGCACATGCGATGCACACTCTCTCTGGTGCATTTCACATGTGTTCCACACAAGTCGACAGTCACCTACTTTGTTTTTCTAAGTCCATTGCATTCCATCCTTTGTAGTTTGCTAACTTCTTCTTAGGTTTTGTTTTTGTTTTTGGCTCACAATCTTTGTATACAGAACATGTATTTTAACAGGGGTAACCCAGAAAGAGGCTCACGCAGGCCAACAGCTCCCTCCTCCTCCAAGCCCATTTCAAAGGGGAAAATGAAAGTCTCATCCTCCCGTAACCAAGTCTCAGAAGAGGAGAGGGTTCGGTTCAGAATGGAGGGCATGAAGGTAATTTATGATCGTGATAGGGGAAGGACCTTCAATGAGGAGCAAAGCTTCAACCTGAACACAGTGGGAGATTATCTACCCAACATCCCACTCAGTTTGCCAACCTTCAATGGAAACCATTTCAGGAAGTGCCCGAAAACTATTACAAGGAGTTAGTCTGGGAGTTTTTTGCCTCATATCAGGCCACACAAGATGCTAAGGGCCAGAAAGAGGGTTGTGATACCTTCCCCGCATTAGATTCAATTATGGTTCAGGGGAAAAAAGTCAAGATTACTCCAGCTGCAATTAATGCAATATATTAGAGCACTCCAATTGAATCAGCACCTGACCTCATGGCTAAGCTACTCCTCAAGCGCAAACCTCTCGAATGGGCTGCTCCCATCATTGCTCCTGACATATATCCCTGGAATACTATGGGGGGTGAAATTCCCCACATGACTTTATACTTCAAGGCACGCTTGTGGTATGACTTTGTGCGCTCCCATTTCATGCCTTCTCAGAATGACCAAAATATCACACATGACAGATCCATACTGGTAGCATCTATCATGGTAGGAGACTATATAAATGTGGGTGAGATCATTGCCTTAGTGATAAAAAGGAAATCTCGAAGGAGTGGTGATGCATTTCACTTCCCAGAGTTAATTAGCAAACTTTGTGCACAAGCCGGTGTTTCTTACTTCAACTGTGATACTCCCACTCTGGCCATTGGTGTGTTAGATCTTGATAAGAAGACTGACCGGGATGCTCCTCAATTAAAAGGTGTAGGGTAGAGGAATCAATGGAAGTCGAGGATAATGACTCTGATGCTGAAACACATACCTCTCCTCCGCCTCATCCTGCTTTAGAAACGCACACACACACTCAACCACTGCACCCAGAGAGCCAATGTCCAAAAATAGCCTCTAGGACATGGTCAACAAAACATACAATCATGAGAAGCAATTGAGGGATTTACCAAATGATCTACTGGGTTTGATTGATAGGTTAGTCAAGTGGACCATGAAAGAAGTTATGGAAAGCCTTCTTAATCTGCGAAAATGGGTGGATACTTGTGAGAAATCTACCAAATACCTCCAGAAAGACATGGCCAAGGATAAAGGGAAAGCCCAGGTAATGCAAGAAGATTTGACCACTTTGCCTCCACCTCATAAAATTACCGAGCCCTTGGATAACTTGTTTGCAGCCTATGAGGATGAGGTATTGTCTGGTAGCGAAGATAAGGAGCTGGATGATGATGAGAGTGAGAAGCCCGCAATGAGGAGACAGTTTCAAATAATGATGATGATGATGAGGCTTAGTCCTCCAGGGAGTTCCACCCTCTTTCCATTAATCTATGAGCATTGAGGGAAATGCTCTTTTTATGGGGAGGGGTGTCTTTACTTGATTTTGATTGGTGCCCGTGAGTGGGCTTGAGACATTAGTTTTAATTGCCCTTGTCGGGTCTTAATAACATTCTGCTAGATTTTATTTGGCCCTTGTCGGGCATATTTTGGATGATTGTGATGCTATTGCCCTCGCCGGGCCTTTTGATTATGTTTTGTTTTTATTTTTTTTAGCTTACTTGTGCCCTCGCCGGTCTTGATTTTTGATGATTGAGATTGTGTTGGCGGGTTGGTCTTACATGCCCCATTGTCTTACTACCCGAGTTTTGCAAATGCACTAAAGGCCTATGCCGAGGCTTGTTTTAAAATGAATCATGAGCGTGCAAGTTGGATATTGCCTTGTTAATAGTAGTTTAGAAATAAACTCCGAAGATTTTCTTAATACCATGGTTCTTTCCCAAGGAGTAAAAGTTTTGATTATATTTCTATTTTATTTTCTTTTGTTTTTGTGTCGAACTGGGTTGGTGTTTTTCTATGATAGATTGAGAGGCAATTTTCTTAAGGGAAAATGGCAAGTTTTAGTATTAGAATTGAGTCCGTAGTTGCTTGTCTCAAAATGGGCCCAGCAAAATATTTCTCTTGGCAAATTATTTTGAAAATAAAAGAAAGAAGGGAAATGAATTTTTGAGGAAAAGCATTCTCTTGTCATGACTTGCACACTCTCGCTTTGGCTTGATTGACTCATAAACGAGTGTGTAATGAACTCAGAATAGCTTGTCAAAACTCATTTGTCCCAATTGATTTTGAGACTAATGAAAGAAGTCTTGTGGCATGATGCCTTGTGTGGTGAGGCTTTACCTTGATTCTTGTGCATAAGTGTCATCTAGAACTTGCTCCGAATGTAATTCAAGGCAAAATTCTAGGTGTGGCAGAGCTTGGAAAATGACCTTAGGCCCTTTTTGATAGCCACTTCACCCAAATGACTTCCCATGACATCAATCCTAGTGAACCCCTTTGAGCTTGTGACCGTTCTTTGGCACCTTGTTAACACCTTGAACTTTTTGGAATATCTATCTTGGCACCCATCCTCCCTAATCGCTTGAAAATGTAATGTAGGCTAAAAGCCTAAGTTTGGGGGGATGAAAGATAACATAGGCAAATGCCTAAGTTTGGGGGTGTATGTGATCAAAAGAGGAGAAGAAAAGAAATGCACTCAAGTGCACGGTAGCACCTTAGATTTGAATTGAAAATTTGCTCCAAAAGTTCAATCCAATGGGCAAAAATGAAAAGCAAAAATAGGTGCTACCAAACAAAGGTGATACAAGGAGTTTGAATGATCATGAGTAAAAAGGAAAAATCTTGGGTTGTGTGAGGTAGAAATAAGGTGAAGCTGAAATTGAAAAATATGTGAGCGGTGTTCAAAATGAGAACAAAAGAGCATTAGGGAGGTGTAGTCACTTGAACCAAATGAAGATCCTCACCTTAGCCCTAGCCAACATCGTAACCCGCAAGTCCTTGATGATTTCGAGTTTGGCTACCCTATATTAGTGGCGATATACATGAAGGGAAAGCCTATGGTTCGACGCGTATGCACTTTAACTTCTTTGAGAGAGTGAGTCTTCTTGGTTCTCCTATAATCCCAATTATTTGTGAATTTAATGATTTGTGAGTGGGATCCTCTCTTGTGGTGAATGGCATCATGCATTCGAATTGAAACATGAGGTCTCTATTTCAATTGAGGGTAATAAATGAGGCAAGTTGTGTGGAAAATCTAGAGGGAAACTTTGACGGTCCATGACAATGACTTGAGAAGCTTAAATGTCTTGTTTTGAATGACATAACTCCCTTGATTTTGAATGAGAAGTGAAGTCCTTTTGGAAAAGTTTTGAAGTGGCCAAATGCCTTGAGTTTGTGGTGGTTCAAATTGAGATAAGCATCGTAGTTGAGTCTTTTGTTTATTTTTTTTTCTTATTTTCCTTAGTTTAGAATAGTCTTTTGTGCCTTGATTGAGCCTAGAGCATAATTCATTCCTTTCCTTGTGAGTATCCTACTTGAGGACCAGCAATAGTTCAAGTTTGGGGGTTTGATAAGTCGGTAATCTACCAACTTATTGTGCCTAAATCCATGAATTATTGTTATGTTTTGAATAGATTTAGAGGTTCTTATGACCTTTATTGATGTCTATGCAGGTACTTTGGATAAATGATGAGAAACAAGGAAATGGACCCAAAAAGAGCTAAAAAGGAGTGAAGTGTGAAATGCTCGGAAGAGATAGAGATTCTAATCAGAGATGCAGTGGACGTGTGACACGTATAAGTCGAGGTGAGAATTGTACCTCATCCACATGAAGCTGCAAAAGCCACTGAAGAGTCTGCTAAGGGGTGCGGTCATTGTGCAATGCGCCCATCCCAAGGTGCGAACCGCACCCCCTTTACATGAAGCTCCCAAAGTAGCCGAAGTCACTGGTCAAACTGAAGAGGGTGTGCGACGCACACATAATGACGTGCAAATTGCACGTCGCGTCGCACACCACCTGAAGGGAAATTTTGTCCTAAATTTTGGTGACATTTTGGGAAACTACAAAAGGCCAATTTAGGATCATTTGTAAATAGAATGCTTCAGACCTGAATATTTTGAGAGAGCTTTTGCTTTGAGACTAAGTTTTCCTCTCAAAAGAGAAGAGAGTTTGAATCCATTCTCTTGGTTAACCATTTATGTACTCAAATTGAGATTAGAACTTGAAGTTTAGCTTGAATGAAGAGGATGGTGACTTACCCATATGGTATATCTCTCTCCTTTGCTATGAGTGGCTGGTTTCTCTTGTCTAGGGATGTGTTGATGATGGGTGCTTGACAAATGGGTGTGGGTGTTGTTTATTCTTGCTTATAATTACATATTTGACATGGGTCTAGTAGTTTCACCAAGTTTTAATCCAAAATTTGGTGGTTGCAAACATTAATTTTCATTACTTGACTATGTGATTGCTTGA
Source organism: Jaltomata sinuosa (assembly GCA_003996215.1). Taxonomy (NCBI): domain Eukaryota; kingdom Viridiplantae; phylum Streptophyta; class Magnoliopsida; order Solanales; family Solanaceae; genus Jaltomata; species Jaltomata sinuosa. The sequence goes on from QJPP01001109.1 coordinate 114,808, forward strand.
AAGAGGATTTTTTCATATGTGAAATTACTAGTGGGAACTTGGGACTCCATCCAGATTTGAGGCTAGAAATAGCTTTTATCGAAGGAATCGCCCACTTAAGGGTCTAAGCTAGAGATAGTGTGACATCCCCAAGCTTAGATGGTTGTTTGTCAATCAAATCGATGATGCTCTAACCGAGATTATCGGAAATATGGTTGTTGATCGAAAGATAACAATCCATACCCATGACCAATGCTACTTATGTCAATAAGCAAGAATGAGTGTGAATTGATAATCACCCTATCCCATGATTAATGCCCCATCAGATACACATCCCTAGTCACTTAATAAATTTGGTACACCAACTTTCGTTTATTTGCTTTAATTTGAATTGTGATTGTAGTGACGATATCCCAATTCCCCCAACCTTTTACCTTTCATGTTTAAGCACTTACTCTCATTTTGAACTCACTTCAATACAATCTTCATTTAGCTAGCTCCAAGTCCCTTGGGTACGACCCCGACACTTGCTGGGAATTATAAATTTTGTTTTGTTGCACGATCATCGTGGCCTCCAACTTTGGGGAGAACGATTTGAGCGTTCATCAAGGCTCTCCAAAATTGAGAAGTGAATTGCATACCTCGGTCGGATATAATGGAAAATGGAGCACCATGCAATCTAACAACCTCTTGAATGTGTAACCTCGCATAATCTTACCCCGAATAAGTCATCCTCACAGGCAAAAAATGAGCAGACTTGGTCATTCTATCCACAATGACCCAAATGGAATCATATTGGTTACGCGAACGAGGGAGACCGATGATAAAATCCATATTTATCATATCCTATTTCCACATCGGAATGGCTATGTATTGGGACGTACCACTAGGCCTTAGGTGTTCAATCTTAACTTGCTGACAGGTGGTACACTTAGCAACGAGATCAGCCACCTCTCTCTTCATATTATTCCACCAATATATTTTTTCAAATCGTGGTACATTTTAGTAGAGCCAGGGTGCACAGTGTACCTGGAAGTATGAGACTCGGCCAAGATCCTCTCGCTCAAGCCACCCATATTCAGTACACATACTCTCCCTTGATACAGCAAGATGCCATCCCCTCTTATTTCGAAAGCCATAATCTTCTGCTTCCCCACATCCTCCTTAATTTGCATGAGTATGGGATCATTAGCTTGCTTTTCCTTCACCTCGGCACCCAAGGATGAGTTAGCCATCTCATGCACCATAATCCTACCATCCTCGGAGTCTAACAGCCAAACTCCTAAGTTGGCAAGCCGATGAATGTCCTTCACCAATCCCCTCTTTTCCTCCTTCACGCGAGAAAGACTCTCCATGGACAACTTGCTAAGAGCATCAGCAACTACGTTAGCCTTATGTAGGTGGTAGTGAAAGCTTATGTCGTAGTCCTTTAGCAGCTCGAGCCATCTCCTCTGCCTAAGATTCAGCTCTTTCTGAGTGAAAACATATTGCAAACTCTTGTGATCAGTGAAGATGTCCACGTGCACCCCGTACAAATAATGACGCCAAATCTTGAGTGCGAAAACCACCGCCGCTAACTCAAGGTCATGGGTCGGGTAGTTCTTTTCGTGCACCTTCAGTTGCCTGGAAGCATAAGACACAACCTTGCCATGCTGCATAAGCACACACCTAAGTCCCATCCGGGACGCATCACAATAAACCACAAACCCCTCAACGCCCTCAGGTAGAGTCAAGACAGGAGCAGAAGTCAAAAGATTCTTCAATTTCTCAAAGCTACTTTCACAAATATCGGACCATAAGAACTTAGCCTTTTTCTGTGTTAGCTTTGTCAATGGGGCAGCTATAGACAAAAAATTCTTCACAAATCTCCTATAGTATCCCACTTAACCCAAGAAGCTCCTAATGTCCGTTGGAGTCGTGGGTCTGAGCCATTTCTTTACCGCCTCAATCTTTTGAGGATACACTTTAATTCCCTTACTAGACACAATATGGCCGAGGAAAGCCACCGAGTCTAGACAAAATTTGCACTTGGAGAATTTGGCATATAATTCCCGCTTCCTAAGAGTTTGAAGTACGATACGGAGGTGATTGGCATGCTCCTCCTCACTCCGAGAGTAAACCAGGATGTCATCAATGAATACAATAACAAATATATCCAAAAACTCCTTAAACACCCCGTTCATAAGATCTATGAATGTTGCAGGAGCGTTAGTCAAACCAAAGGACATGACTAAGTATTCAAAGTGGCCATACCGAGTACGAAAAGCGATCTTAGGAATATCAACCTCCCTAACCTTCAACTGATGATAACCCGAACGGAGATCTATTTTGGAGAAACACTTAGCACCCTGAAGCTAGTCAAAGAGATCATCAATTCTGGGGAGAGGGTACTTATTTTTCACCATTACTTTGTTCAGTTGGAGATAATCAATACACATGCAAAGAGACACATCCTTCTTACACACGAAGAGAACAGGAGCACCCTAAGAGGAAACACTAGGGCGGATAAAACCCTTATCAAGGAGGTCTTTCAACTGATCCTTTAACTCTTTCAACTCGCCAGGAGCCATTCTATATTGTGGAATGGAAATGGGTATAGTGTCAGGCAGAAGATCTATCCCAAAGTCTATTTTCCTATCGGGAGGAACTCGGGGGAGGTCTTCAGGAAACACCTCGGGAAATTCATTAACAATGGGAACGGACTAGAGTAGAGGACTTTCAACATTAGAATCCCTGACCCGTACCAAATGATACAAACACCCTTTGGATAACATCGTTTGAGCCCTAATATAGGATATAAACCTTTCCTTAGGCCCTACGGGACTACCCTCCCATTCGAGAACTAGTTCGTTGGGGAAACAGAATTTGACCTTCCTAGTCCTACAGTCCATATTAGCATAGCAGGAGTGAAGCCAATCCATCCCCAAAATTGCATCAAACTCTATCATATCAAGCTCTACCAAATCTACCACCATATCTCTAAGTAAAACAGTTACAACACAATTTTTATAGACCCTCTTAGCAATAATAGAATCACCGATAGGAGTGGAGACTAAGAAGGGTTCAGGAATACTGTTGGGAGCAAAACCAAAATTTACAGCAACATAGGGGGTCATATAAGATAAGGTAGAACCAGGATCAAGTAACACAAAAATATCACGGGATAAAATCAGCAACATACCCGTGACAACATCTGGCGAAGCCTCTGATTCCTGGAGAATGGATAGTCCATATAGATGATTTCGACCCCCACCTGTACCCGAAGTAGCACTCTTTGCAGGAGGGGCTGAAGAAGTAGTGGCTTAGGTCTTAGTACCCCCAGAAGTACCTTTTACCGAGGGGCAATCACGTTGAATATAACCGGGTTGTCCGTACCCAAAACATGTACAACCACTATGATAGCACTTTCCACGGTGAAATTTCCCATAAGTACTGCATGGAGGGTAAGATGGAGCCGACTGGGCTACACTACCCTGTGACTGAGTACCCTACATCTTTAAGCCATGTCTAGGCTGGAATCGCTGATCGCCCGAAGGTTTAGGGGCAGGTGCACTAGATGATGAAGGAGCATGTCCCCAAGACCTCTTTTTGAACCGATGCATGTCCCCCTTACTAGTATGCTAATGGTCTACCTCCTGGTCTACGGGCCTTGCCCTCTTATTTTGGCGTTCTCCCACCTCGACCTACTTTTTATTCTCTTTCTCAACTTGTTGTATATACACCACTAACCTAGACAGATCCATATCCTTGTTCAACATAGCCGCTTAACATGCCAACACCAAGTCATCAGAGATGCCATTTGTAAACTTCCTCATCCGAGCCCTCATATCGGATACCAATTCTGGAGCATAACGAGACAGTTGGTTAAACTTCATAGCATACTCCTTGACTATCATATTACCTTGCTTCAAATTCACAAACTCCTCCGCCTTGGCTTCCCTTAACTCCTGCGGGAAGTAGTGGTCAAGGAAGGCTTCGAAAAAGTCTTCCCAAACGGCAGGCTCGGCTTTCTCACCTCTCATCTCTTCCCACTCATCATACCATTGATAAGCCACCCCTTTCAGCTGATAGGCTGCCAACTCCACCCCCTCAGTGTCACTAGTATGCATGACTCAGAATATCTTCTCTATCTCATCTACAAAATCATGAGGATCCTCTTTGGCATTGGACCCCGTGAAGACTGGTGGGTTTAGTCGCATGAACTGACCCACCCTAGTAGCATTCGAAAATCCAGTATTAGCACCCACACCACTTGACCAGCGAGACTGAGAGGACACAATCTGAGAAAGCATCTGCATTGTCTCCCTGAATTCGACATTAGTAACCTCGCCCTGTGGAGGCTGCACCCGAGTAGTACCGGTCTTGGGAGCTCGAGTCGGGTTCATGATAGGGTTAGTAGCAGGGGCCATAGCAGGAGTAATAGCAGGAGGAACTGGTGGGGTCCCAGTAGGAGCGACGGGATCAGCAGTGCGGACGTCATAACGGGTCTGCATTCCATGAGTAGGACGAACCTCTTCAGTAGCTGTCCCTGCTGGGATTGAGGTTTCGATTGTAGACCCTGATCCGGTAGTCCTTCTTGGAGGCATGATCTGAAATGCGGGAAATTTAAGAGTTAGAAGAATCTTCCTAGAGCTAGGAACATTTAGCACGAAATAAAATATGAAGAAAAGGGAAACATTCCTAAATGCCTTGTAGCCTCCGCTTTATAAGTGTGGCGCGCTTCACACCCATAAAATGGACTCTACTCGACACGGCTTTGTAGACACCCTAGGAACTGAGCCGTGCTCTGATACCAAGTTTGCCATGACCCGAGACTAGGCCCCGGACGTGACGGGCAACCCAGGCCAAAGGGGCCCGAGTAACCCCTTAGCATACATCATTTGCATAAGTATAAAAGATTTGCGAAAACAAGCCCAATATAAAAGAAATCCAATTGAATAAGGTAGTCATCAAAAGTCTTACTAATACCAATCTACAAAGCCTCTAACATAAAGAATAAACTCCTAAGTTGGGACATGGCCCCAATGATAGAACTAGTCCAACATCAAAAGGGTAGAAACTATGTGCCTTTCGGAAGAAAGGAGGGATCACCATTTGCTAGCTGATATCCCGAGAATTCTAGTGTTGCACAGAACCACGAGGGAAGGCCTCTGAACCTGCATTATGAAAAGATGCAGCATTCGAGGACGGTCAGTACGACGAGTACTGGCATGCAACCTAGGGGAAGGGACAACACAATTTATAAAGCAAGTTATACAATAAAACATAGATCATGAACATAGGATATGGGGCAATTTCCAAGTCAACAAATAAGATAATTTAAGTGCATAAAATTACTTCTGAACTAGATGGTATCACCGATATTTACTTCACCAGGGGCTATGTGGGTCCGACCACAACTCGATCGGTAGAGCCTCCAATCCAAGTTTGCCGCAAGGATCGGAGCGTCATATTATAATCACCTCATAACTCCATACAGCTGAACAAGTCAAGCATACAGTACAGAGCCCCGTTCGACTCAAAGGGAAGATTCCCGTTCAACTTGTACCTGTGTCGGCAAAACACAATTTCAGGTATTGAGCCCCGTTCGACTCATACCTTCTCGGTTAACCATATAATCCTCTTAAGCCCATATTTTAACATTTCAAACATTTAACAAATCATTCATTTGGGACTTTTAACTTCCTTAAGGCATTCGTAAGTTGGTATCGCCATACCAAGACTTGCAAGTCGCTCATTAGCCATATTATGCCATCGTCAATCATACATCACTAGTCCCATATTTAAGGATCTCAAAATCATTTAAAACATAGGTCCCTTAAGGTTATAATCTCATTATCTACCAAACAATCATTTCAAAACCGAGGAATTCAATAAGATCCTTTCCTTTCCGTCAAAAACCAATAGTTGGGTAGTAATTCAACATTCGAAGGAAAAGTTACTTAAAGCTTCAAATCTGCCCCAATTTCAATAATTCATAATTAAGGTCATGCTTCAAATCATAACTTTGAAATAATAACTAGATACAGATGGTTTCATAGAAAAACGTTCAAAACTTCAAGTAACCTTTTTTTCCTTTCGAAAACCCTTCAACCGTTCACATAAAATAATAGCCTAGATTTCATATTTAATAGGAGAAACATGATACATACGAGATAGGTTGAAAGGGGATTGTTCAACATACCTTTTGACGGAGAAAAACGACGAAAACTTGAGTTTTTGCCTTTGAATTATGAACCCTAAGCGCTTTTTGCTTCAAGAACTTTGAGGAGAGAAGTAACGCTCTTTGTTGAGTTTAATTCATGCATTAGGAGGCTTAGGAACGTTTAGAATAAGTGGGAATGCGTTTGGATAAGGAAAAGACCGAAAAGACCGAAAAGCCCTTTTAAAACGCGTGAAACAAGTCAAAACGAAGGCCGCTGGGGCAGCCTTCGTGTCACGGAGCTTGTCGCGGAGACCAGCCTCCATGACACGGCCCCATCGCGGACCTTCACTGGTTCGGGGCCTCAATTCGAGTTTTTGTGGCCCCGTGCTCCGTGGCACGTGGCTAACGCAGTAGAACACTGTTTTCGGTCCCCGAAACATATTTTTCTTGCGTTCTATATTCCCAGAAATTCCCTAGATCGATCTAACAACATCCTCCAAGGTTCTAAACTTCCATAAACTCATTTTTCTTAGAATTACGAGCACAACACGGAAGGTTGAAATTTACGGGTCGTTACACACAAAATGCGGCTTTGAAAATCCAAAACAAAAAAAATCTAAAGGAGAAAAAATGAAGTATGAGATTTTAAATTCGATTAAATTTTATTGCTTAATTTTTTTTAAAAAGCATTTATAAAAAGTCATGTTATAATTCATATTAATTGAGATAATGTTTACCATTTTAAAAATATATTAATGACTCAAGCCGTTGATTTAAGATTTAAGAGAATTTATTATCCCATTCAAAAAGTGAAAAAAAAATATTATTTCCAAAACCTAAAAGGTTAAGGAGGTTGAGTGAATTTCTCCAATACAAATAGCGGAGCACTCTTATTACCATCAGATTAGATCAGAAACACAGTAGTCTTAACTTTGTTCTGTCATGGATGATTTAGACAATATTGGATGCGATGTCTGCTTGTGGCGTGCCTATTCTGCAAGAGACTACAAACATTTCGTTCCGTTTGAATTGCCGGCAGTGAGCAGCAGATCGAAGAAAGCACCTATATGGAGATTGATATGGAGAAAGTTGAAGAAAGAGAAGAAGAAATTTTTTGGACGTTCCAATTCCAAGTCATCAATGCGGTTTACTTATGATTCCAATTCTTATTCACAGAATTTTGATCAAGGTTCATCAGTTTTGGCTGATTCCCAGGAATTTTCTAGATCATTCTCTGCCCGTTTTGTTGTTCCTTCTAGAATCTTCCCCAAGGATGAATTAGTGATTTAGTGTTAATGACAGAATGATAATGTATTATATATTCAGTTAGTTTTAAAGAACTCAAAAAATTGAGAGCATCAATCTTTGTGTCATTAGATTTCTTGTATAATTAATTCTACTCTAATGTAGTGTTAATGACAGGATTTAGCAAACTCTTTTGTTCTACTTTTAATTTTTCCTTTTAATTGATGAACCAATTTCATGTCTTAATTTGTCCGAACGAACGAGTCAACTCAATCCCTATTTTCGTCCTTCAATAGCATAAAAAAAAGAATTCAAATTGACAAATCACATTTCATAGAAAAAATAATTTTGGAGATGAAATTCTGATTACATTAATATTTGGAGCTGGGGCGAAGCCAGATTGGGGCTCATCGTTTCCCATAAAAGAGTTAATTTTAATTATTCGAACCCCGTTCAATAGAAAATTTTATTATTTATATATTATTAAAATTATATTTTATATATACATAGTAAATATTGAACTTTCTTAACTAATTTATATATATTTTTTTTATTTTGAATCCTTTAGTAAAAAATTCTATTCAAAAGTAAAGGGAGATGCTTTATGGATAAATAAATCTTCTTTTTCTCTTTTTCAACTTTATTACAGTATTTGATCAGCTATATATATGCTTTACAGGTTATTTTGCCCTAGGGGTGTGCATCGGTCGGTTCGGTTTGGTTTATCGGTTATCGGTTTGTAAACATGCAAAACCGATAACCAAACCAATAAGATATTCGTTATCGGTTTTTGGTTAATCGGTTTTTGGTCCTTAACGGTTCGGTTATCGGTTTAACCGATAAGAAAATGCTCCTATAATATTTTTGATTTCTCTTATTTTCTTCTTCATATATAGACTACTTTCATGCATAAACATCTATACAAATTACAAGCATAAGCAAATTCAAATACGTTAATACTAAAATAAACTTATTTTCTTTCTTATTAAGTAAACTTGAATACAGTAGCAACGGTAGCAATTTCTCAAAAAGAAAAGCAACACTGATAGGTAGAATGCTATCAAACCAATGACTTTAGAAAGAAAACAACAACACTAAGACAACAACTATAAAATGCAAAAAATAATAGGGTATATATTTAAAATTTAAAGCCACTATTATACAATTATGAATAAAAATATAATCTAAATATAATCTTATTGGGTTATCGGTTTAACCATTAACTAAAACCTTAAAACCGATACCGAACCGATAGCCCAATAATTATTTTTACAAAACCGTTTAAAAACCGTTAACCCAATAACCCAATACCAATAAATCAATAATATTTTTATCGATTCGATTTATCGGTTAAACCGGTTTTTGCACACCCCTATTTTGCCCCCTTATCTTGACTTTTTTTTTTTTTTGGGTCCATTTGATGTTGAAGTAACTCAATTAACGTCGATAAGAATATTGCACTTTTTCCTGTGAAGATGACAAAAATGACACACAAATCCATAAATGTTCCACTGAGTTTATCTTTATTGGGAAACGAAGAACTCTCCCCTAAATTCTAATTATTCAACAAGATTAAGGTGAGTGTCGTCCGAAAAAAAAAAAAAAACTTATCACTTATGGCATCACTAGATAAGGACTCCACGCTATCACGGCCTAATATATACTCCCCTCAGTTCTTTTTTAGTTATCATGAAAAGAATTTACGTAATAATTTAAAAAAATTAATTAAAAATGTAATTTGACTTATATACTCCTTATTAATTTTTATTTATTTATATTTCTCTTAATTCTAGAATAATTAATGCTAAGAGTACAGTTAAATTTTTTTAATTAATTCTCTCTTGATTCCTTAAATTGATAAGTATTTTGGAACAACTATTTTTAGTGTACATGACAACTAAAAAGGAATGGAGAAGTATATTTTTTGTCTCAATTTATGTGATATAGATATAATTTAGATAGTCAATCAAATATATTATATGATTTTTACATATTTTAAGTTATTAAACATTGTGATTATAATACTTTTTACGTAATTTTTAAATAATATATATTACTTTATATGCCCCAATTTATGTGGCATTAATACAATTTCAACAATCAATTAAATTTTTTATATATCTTTAAATATTTTAAGTTGTTAATTATTGTAATTTATACTACTTTTACCTAAGTTTAAAATACATAACAAATTAAAAAAGAAAGGTAAAATAAATAAATTAAAACAAAAAAAGTATGAAAGAAAATTTTCAAGCAGGCAGCACAAACAGACATATCGATCTGCTGCATGCTGCATGTTATCCTCCTTTATAAGTAAAATAATTTATTCAGAAGTCAATAGTCATTGCCGTCGGATTGTTCAATTGTACTTAAAATACTATGCAAAGAGGAGTAGAATTTATGAATTATGAACTTTTAAAAATAACTTATTATATTTTGAATAAATTACTTATTTATATTAATTGAATTTTTTAAAATTAATACATAATTTTAAATTTTTGATCAAAACTACTAAATTAGGTGGAACTCGTATTTGATACTCCAGCTTTTCGTCTGATGTTATGAACATCTAGCTAGTTAAGGCACTATTTTGAGTTATTTCACGGGGTAAAGCCAAAGATTAATAGTATTTTAATTGTTTTAATTTATGTGATGCGATTTTTTTTAATCTTTCTCCAACAAATTAGATGATACTTATATTTTGTATTTAGAGATAATTTAATTTTAAATATCTTATTTTATTTTTAATAAAATAATTTATAATCACATCAATAATTTATAGGAAAATGAATATAAATGATCACTCGGTGAAAATTAATCTTAATCAAATGATCATAAAATTTTTATTCTATATTTTAGCCTAACAATTTTTGCTAGCCACTTCCCTTTTTGTTGTGATCGTTGTTTTTTTATTTTTTTTGGTTTTTTGGTTATAGTTTTTGTTTTGTTTTGTTTTTTTCTTTTTTGATTTTGTTTGTTGCTCTTTAAAATTTTTTTACTCTTTTATTTTCTTAACAATCAAATACAATTTTATAGTGTTTCTTATTTCTCTCTCAATAATTTATAGTTGAAATAGAAAAAAACTAATACACTATAATTCTTCACGTTTATTTTTTGTCATTATAATAATTTTTGTGTAATAAATATATAGTCAATATATATATATATATATATATATATATATATATATATACACACTAATTATATAATATATAATACATATTTTTTTTCTTTTCAAGTTGTAGCCTCTTTTTTTGCTAGTTTTTTTTTGCTTCCTATTTTTTTAAAAATAATAAATTTGCTCTTTTATTTTTTAATAATCAAATATAATTTTTTCACAGTTTATTTTTCAAATATAATCAAAAAAGAAAAAAGTTGTATCAATGCATATTTGATTCATGTATCTGGATAATTATATTTTCTTCTTTTCTTGTTCTTCTTCTTTTTCTAATGTATTGATACAACCTCCATATGTATTGATACATATTGATATAGTACAATACATATCTGAGTATTCTAAGGTATTGATACATGTATACAATACGACACATATCTGATACATATTGATACAATTTCTATGCACATCATATACATATACATATCTTATACAACAATGATATATTTTTTATACACATCATATACAAATACATACTTTATACAATAATTATATATTTTCTACACACGTTCTTTACATATACATAGTCTATATAAGAATGATACAATTTCTATACACATCATATACAAATACATATTTTACACAATAATTATATATTTTTTACACACATCCTATACAATCTTTAACTGCACTAATTATTTATATAAATATTTTATTCAATAATTATACGATTTCTATATATATTCTATACAATCTTTAGCTACAATAATTTTTCAGATACATATTAGATACAATATTATTTTGTTGTAGTATAGTTTTGTGGTTATCTGTTGTTTTGTTTATTGGTTATATATCTTGAACTGTTTTGATCCGGGGGTCTATTGGAAACAGCCTCTTTACTTTACTCTGGGATAAAGATACGATCTGCGTACATTCTTTTTTTTTTTTGAAAATCGAGATATATAAACAAATACGCATGTGCTTCGGAACAACAAATATTAGCTATTGAATAAGAAAAGTTTAAAAAAAATACCTCAATTGAAGGTCTATATTTGAATTGAATTGAATGTTATTTTTTTCCACAATTCAATCCTAAAATCTTGTTTTTGCCTAAAAAATACCTAAAATTTTGATTTTAGAAGAGTTCTTTTTAACGAAAATAACGTACTTTGGGAGGTGGGATCAGAGGTTTAATGGGGATTCACAACTTTTTTTAAAAAAATAGTGGGGGCATTGGGGGGAGAAAGAAGACGAAAGGGGCCTTTATTGTCTTCCTATATCGCACTAATTTAGTGCGCTATATAAGCTCATTATCCTTAATGACCTTTAAGGCTGGCCAGTTAAAGTAAATAATCAAAAATTAGATAAAATATTCATTGAGTTAAATTTTTATATAAAAAATAGCCCACTTACTGTTTACTACTCAAAATGGCCATTCAGCCTATTTTAATTACGAAAATTGGTCTTTCGGCCATCTTTATTACAAGAAAATTGACCATTCGGCCTCCTCCCCCCCCCCCCTTCCTCCTCCTCCTCCTCCTCCTCCTCCTCCTCCTCCTCCTCCTTCTTCTTCTTCTTCTTCTTCTTCTTTGTTTAATAGTCATTTCTTTGTTTAATGTACATTGTTTAATAAAGATTACCCATAAAGTGATATGTATAACTAAAAATTATACTAACAATCTAGTGTATAAATGTCACGACCCAGACCGTCGTGAGTGACACTCACCCAAATTCCCGGATGAGCGAACCATATCCCAACTCAACACTTAACAAAACTAATAGCTCAAAAATCAATTGTATTATAAACTAACATTCATAGTCAACATACTAATAAAATAAGATCCTATGAAAATACCCCTAGAATTTGAAAGTCGTTGTACCAAAATATCTACTAACGTCTAGAAAGCAGGGATGCAACTCCAAAAAAAGAGTCTAAGTCTGAAATAATGGACTAGAGATGTACTGGATAAAACCATGGTAGCCGAAAGAGTAGCTCACCCTTGGAATCTGAAATCGTCGGGACTACAACTGAGGTCGCGTAGCAGCCGCCGAAATATATCATGTACTCACAAAAAGAAAGCAAGTACAGAATCAGTACACAATCATAGTGTACTGGTAGGATCATCGGTCAGCTCCAATAAAATAACATATGAATAATTAATCAAAGCTGAGTAAAATAGTACAATATGTAATAGCAAGCCAGTAATATCATTCCAGACTCTCAGTCTTTCCTCTAACTTACCAACTACATGTAACAGGTACAACAATCACCACAATAATAAACAATGACAATATACCCCTTTTAAGTGAGCCGGACCAATCAAGAATCCCTAGAACAACACCTAAGTGTTTAACATGCAATTTCCAGTCTACACAAGGACCAACCCCATATTTAAGTACAACTACCAGGCCTCTCATGGACCAATATACAACAATCACAGTTTCAGTGATTAACTCGGTTCACTCATGAAACCATCGATTAAATACACTCAACAAGTACAATTAAACCCGTATCAGGTGTGGTACTCGAGCCAATTATTATAGAACCTATACCATGCATGGTACCCGAGCCAACCAATAAGTATCCTGTACCAGGTATGGTACTCGATCCAACTAATATGTATTCTGTACCAGGCATGGTATCCGAGCCAATCGAATGTCATACAAAATCCAACAATCAACAAATAATAAACAAAATCACACTTGTAAACCAACAAGCAACAAAACCAAGTTCATTTCACATGAATAACACCCGAACAATTAAACATGCATAATTCCATTCCCTAAACATGCAATGCACACACCATACTAAGCTACTGTTATGTCACGCCCCAAACTCGGAGAGGCACGACTGACACATGGTGCCATACTTGATGAAGGGAACCAACATAAACCGAATCAAACAACGCTGGTGGGCCATTAAGGCCAAACCAAGCAGAATGAAATGCAACGAAAATAAATTCAAATATAACGAAAGTCTAATATAAGGCCGACCAAGCCAAAACTGAATAACAGACCCACAACAGATGTTTACAAGTCTTTAAGATAAAAAAACTGCTAATCACGAGTTGGGACAGGGCCCCGACATACCTATTACCAATACAAAACCAAGGAACACTCTAGACTCAATAACTCCAGAAAGAACGAAGTGTACCAATCATCAGTTGAATTCGACCACACGCATTGAGGACCACTGTCCACCTAATAACTTCCAGGCATGAATGCAGCGCCCCTCAAGCAATGGAGACGTCAGAATGAAAGAACGTACTGAATATGTAAGGTGACAGAATAACAAAAACAACATAACCCAAAACTGAAATCACAGTATAAAGAAAGTCAAAATAGGAACAATACCAATATTCCAACCACAACCTGTATAGACACAATGTCAACCCAACACTACCTTACCTTTCCCTAATCCAGTCCCTACAACAGCCACAACCTCGACCACTCATCGCCTCCAAAGCTCAAGATCCAGCTAACCACAATAATCATAATATATGAATGCAATACGAGATGAACAACACAATACAAAGGCTTAATCTGCGAAAGAAACTCACGCCTTACGAGAGAGTAATACAAAAGAGAGGCCATGGAGAAAAATACTCATGCATTATAGGTCCTCATAATGCCATGGGCTCGATCATGCAGAAAGGTCTCACGTCTTACAGGTCTTCGCAGAGCCACGTGCTCAACCATGAGGACAGGTCTCACGCCTTACAGATTTTTGTGAGCCCTCTAGGCAACAACAACCACAAAATGCAATAAAACATGATGAAATATGCAACACATAATACAATACAATACAAGCTTTAAGGCATCCCACAAATATCTATGATCCATCATACCTCCTCCGTACCACAATCATAACACCATGATAAACCCAACCATCACCGTTATCTGATAATCATAAATATAGACCATATCCTTCCAACTTAACACTAAACCAACATCATCAAATATGAGTTTTATAACAAGAATAACACCAATAATAATTTGGAGACATCTAACCATCAATTCTTTGATAGCACGCTAAACTCGACAATTATATATCCTAAGGAATCATGCCAAAAAAGAAAGGTATAACCTTTATATACCTAAGATTCAAACTTGAATAACTTGATGTAGATAGTCAATTTTATTTCAGGGATCGAATATAGCATCAAAATTATTTTATCCCGAGATCCACTTTGAAGTGAACTATACAAATATGCAGCCTAATTATAGAAAATATTTTAAAGATGCATTCAATGGAAAAAGGAATGAAAAAGTAGTGATATGTATATGTCTATATACAGATAGATATTACACAAGATAAGAGTTTTCACTACCTTCTTTGAAAATGAAAGTCTGCAACTTTTTCTTATTATAAGGGAAGCTATCCTAAATAACAATATTTACAACTTTGCTTTCAATGGAACAAAAGAAAGAAATAAAAGAGCAAGTAAATTATTGTATCTATATACTAGGAAACTATTGACCGAAATAATTAATATCAAGTACTTACAAAATTGATAATGTGCCACTACATGATTTACTTTATTTGTTGTCCACTCCCTCTGCTTCTACGTGGAAGTAGAGGTGACACACTATAAATATTTTTATCACATCATATATGTACTTGGATATTGCATAGGTTAATGATAAAATATATATAACTTTTTGAATATAACATAATTAATAGAAAATTATTTTGAATAAAGCTTATAATATATAATAATATTTTTTTTAACATAACTAGACTTACTATCTTCGTTAAAATATTAACAGTTTATAAAACTCTTACAAAATAAATACTTACACGAATATATCGTAACTAAAGAATTTTTCATAAATGTTTAAGATATTTTAAAAAGACAATAGAAATATAACTTTTTACAAATTTTAATTTTAATTAAATATTCTCGAATCACGTACATCGTTACTAAAAGTTTCAAATTTAGGCTCGTAAGCCTTCGATATAAAACAACAAACATTGTTACACACCTGGGGTGTTACATTCTTCCCCTCTTAGGAACATTCATCCTCGAAATAGAACGCATGAATAGGGCTATGAAATCCACGAATATCCGGCAAAACCTCCCTTATATACTGAAAGATACCATAACTCAAATGTAAAGAACCCCATCCTCAGAAATGCTACGACGTCTTCAATCAGGATTGATCTTTTCACAAGGTCTATTGAATTCTGACGATCATGAATATCAAACGCACGACTTCAATACTCCAACTCTTAGGTCTGAGCTCTACTGCACAATCTAAAAGATGAACAAATGGTAACCAATCCTAAATGCTCTGTAGCCTCTTGATTATAAGTGTGGTGCACAACACAACCATAAGGAAGACTCTACTAGACATGGCTTGTAGACTCCCTAGGACACGATCAGGCTCTGATACCAAGTTTGTCATACCCCAAATTTGGAGAGGCACGATTAGCACCTGGTGCCACAATTGATCAAGCAAACCAACAGAAATTGAATCAAACAACGCTGGTGGGCCATTAAGGCCAAATCAAGCAGAATGAAACGCAACAGAAACAAATTCAAATATAACTAAAGTCTAATACAAGGTTGACCAAGCCGCAACTGAATACCAGATCCACAACAGATGTCTACAAGCCTCTAAGATGAAATTTTTTTAACTATGAGTCGGGACAGGGCCCTGACATACCTATTACCAATATAAAACCAAGAAACACTCTAGACTCAATAACTCCGAAAAGAATGGAGCGTACCAATCATCATTTGAACTCGACCACACACAACGAGGACTATTGTCTACCTGATAACTTGCAGGCATGAATACAGTACCTCCCAAGCAATGGGGACTTCAGTATGAAAGAATGTACTGAATATGTAAGACAATAAAATAACAGAAACAACATAACTCAAAACTGAAACCACAGTATGAAGAAAGTCAAAATAGGAACAATATCAATATTACAGCCACAACCTGTATCGACAAAAAGTCAGCCCAACACTACCTTACCTTTCCCTACTTCAGTACCCACAACAGCCACAACTTCGACCACTCATCGCCTTCAAAGCTCAAGATGCAGCTAACCACAACAATCATAATATATTAATTCAATACAAGATGAACAACACAATACAAAGGCTCAACCTGCAGAATGAACTCACGCCTTACGGGAGAGCAATACACAAGGGAGGCCATACAAAAAAATACTCACGCCTTACAGGTCCTCTTAATGCCATGGGCTCTATCATGCGGAAAGGTCTCATGCCTTACAAGTCATTACAGAGCCACGTGCTCAACCATGCGAATAGGTCTCATGCCTTATAGGTTTTCGTAAGCCATTTAGGCAACAACACCACAAAATACAATAAAACATAATGAAATATGAAACACATAATACAGAACCATACAAGTTTTAAGGCATCCAACAAATATCTAAGAACCACCGTACCTCCTCCGTACCACAACCATAATACCATGATAAATCTGACCATCACCGTCATCTGATAACCACAAATATAGACCACATCCTTCCAACTTAACACCAAACCAACATCACCAAATATGAGTTTTATAACAAGAATAACACCAATAATTATTTAGAGAGATCTAACGATCGATTCTTCGATAGCACGCTAAACTCGAAAATCATATATCCTAAGGAATTATGCCAAAAAAGAAAGAAATAGCCTTTACATACCTAAGATTCAAACTCGAATAACTTGATGTAGATATTCAATTTTATTTCAGGGATCGAATATAGCATCAAAATTATTTTGTCCCCGAGATCCACTTTGAAGTGAACTATACAAATATGCAGCCTAATTATAGAAAATATTTTAATTATGCATTCTACGGAAAAAGGAATGAAAAAGCAGTAATATGTATATGTCTATATATAGATAGATATTGCACAAGATAAAGAGTTTTCACTACCTTCTTTGAAAATGAAAGTCTGCAACCTTTTCTTATTATAAGGGAAGCTATCCTAAATAATAATATTTGCAACTTTGCTTTCAGTGGAACAAAAGAAAGAAATAAAAGAGCAAGTAAATTATTGTATCTATATACTAGAAAACTATTGACCAAAATTATTAATATCATGTAATTACAAAATTGATAATGTGCCACTACATGATTTACTTTATTTGCTGTCCACTCCATCTACTTCCACGTGGAAGTAGAGGTGACACACCATAAACATTTTTATATGTACTCGAATATTGCATAAGTTAATGGTAAAATATATATAACTTTTTGAATATATCATAATTAATAAAAAATTATTTCAAATAAATCTTACAATATATATAATAATATATTTTTTAACATAACTAGACTTACTATCTTCGTTAAAATATTAACAGGTTATAAAACTCTTACAAAATAAATACATAAACGAATATATCATAACTAAAGAATTTTTCATGAATATTTAAAATATTTTAAAAAGACAATAGAAATATAACTTTTTACAAATTTTAATTTAAATCAAATATTCTCGAATCACGTACATCATTACTAAAAGTCTCAAATTTAGGCTCATAAGCCTTCGATACAAAATGATGAACAATGTTACATACCTGGGGTGTTAGAAGTTACATGCACACACATTGTATTTAGAAAACAATAACCATCACCTACCTTGAATAGCTTGAAAACTATACTGGACCAGAGCCTTCCTGTTTTCCGAAGCTTTCACTTGTTCTTGGTCTAAAAATAATTACACAATACTATAATTAGTCCAAATGGCTTAAAGTTACCTGGATTAGACTCAAATCCTAATCCTCATGCCAAACCATGATCATTCCACTCATCCTCGGGCTTTTCCACCATTAATTCGCCTGAACTACCATTTTTATGGATGTATTAAGCAATTTATGGTGTTTTAAACATAATAGAACAATTATAACCACAACCCAAGAATTTTACACCCTAGAATCCTCTTTTTCACTGGGTTTTACCTTCTTAGGTCAACCCAAACTTTTCCCCAAGCCCGAAATTATCATTTCTAAGGTCTGGAAATCGAAATATTGAAGTGCAGAGTAAAATCTTTACCTTTTCGATGGAGTTTGGTGGAAATTCAGTAGAAATTGCCTCCCTTCGCCTATGACCTTCCCCAAAATGTTCTTGAAAATTTCTAAATATTTTTGGGAATTTTTTTGCATTAACTTCGACTGATTCCATTATAGCAGTTCGTACACCGCTATAGCGCCATTGCCGTAGCGGACTCGACCGCTATGGCAGTGCTGATCGACATTGACTTTTGCTATAGCAGAAATTTCTCTGCTATCGCAGTTTATACGAAACATAATCTCAGAAATTCTCACAAATTTATCCATTTCACAACACACCTCAAATTCTGACTTTTCGAACCAATCCTTTCACGTCAACTTTGATACCGGGAGTTTTACTCACCCAAATTCACTTCCAAAAAGTCCCTTGGACTCCTTAATATCTTAGCTAATTGAAAAACTAGATTGACATAAGATAATTTACCCACTCCTCACACAGATTTCCCTAGACCATACCTCGCTCAGAATCCATCTGAGATTAGCCTAGCCCAAAATTTCCAACTCCCAAACCTGGAAGTTTTATAACCCGAAACTTTAATGAATGGTTTACCTGTAATGATGGAACAAGTTATTACAAAAGATACCAATTTACCTATTGTTCATCCCCAAATAATCAAACCCGAAAAAGATTAGCCAAAAGAGAGAAAATGATAGTACCTAAATTCTCAAACAAGTGAGAGTACTTGTCCCGCATGTCCTTCTCGGTTTCCCAAGTGGATTTCTCAACCGGATGATGCTTCCATTGAACTTTTACCCATATGATCTCCTTTGTCCTTAATTTCCAGACATCCTGATCAAGAATAGCAACCGGCTCCTCCTCGTACTGAAGATCCTTGTCTAACAAGATCGAATCCCACTTGATAATGTACTCCCCATCCCCATGGTATCGCTTTAGCATGGATACATGGAAGACTGGATGGACTCTGGATAAACTGGATGGTAGTGCTAACCTGTAAGTCACTGGCCCTACAATCTCGAGGACCTTGAATAGACCGATATACCGAGGGCTAAGCTTGCCCTTATTGCCAAATTGCATTACCCCTTTCATTGGTGACACTTTCAACAACAACCATGTCCCTTACCTTGCGATCTACATACTCTTTCTGCCTGCTTTGGGCTGCGAGAAACTTGGTTTGAATTCCCCTTACTTTTTCCTGAGCTTCCCTTACCAAGTCCACGCCCAAAGGTTTCACATCACATGCCTCAAACAACCCTATCGGTGATCTACATTCCCTCCCATAAAGTGCCTCGAATAGTTCCATGTCGATACTAGAGTGATAGTTGTTGTTGTATGAGAACTCACACAATGGTAGGAACTGGTCCCAATGACCCTCAAAATCGATTATACATGCTCTCAGCATGTCCTCCAATACCTGAATTGTCCTTTTCGACTGACCATCTGTCTGAGGAAGAAATGCGGTGCTGAAAGTAAGTTAGGTGCCCAACTCTTCGTACAACTTGCCCTAGAACTTGGAAGTAAACTGTGTACCCCTGTTCGAAATGATGGAGAGTGGCACCCCATGCAATCTCACAATTTTCTTAACATAAATCTTAGCCAACTGCTGCAAATTATAATCCACCCTGACCGGAACAAAATGAACTGACTTGGTCAGCCTATCCACGATGACCCAAATAGAGTCATACTTTCCCAAGGTCTTAGGAAGACCCACCACAAAATCCATGTCTATCCTTTCCTACTTCCATTAGGGAATGGGCATCCTCTGAAGTAATCCTATAAGCCTTTGGTGCTCGTACTTAACCTGTTGACAATTCTGGCACTTAGACACATAGTCGGCTATGTCCCTCTTCATCCCAAGCTACCAATAAAGTTGCTTCAAGTCTCAATACATTTTGGTTACACCGGGATGTATGCAATACCGTAAACCCTAAGCCTATGCCAGCACATTCTGAATCAAGTCATCAACCCGAGGGACACAAATCCTCCCTCTGAAACTCATCACCCTGCCAGCATCAAACGTGGCATCCCTAGACTCTCTAGATAACACCTTGCTCTGAATCTTGTTCAACTGTGCATCCTGAAACTATTTGGATTTAATTTCCTCTATAAACGTGGGTTTGACCTCAATACTGGCCAACACCCCTCCCTGTTCTGAGATTGCCAAACTGCATGAACTTAGATTCTAAAGCCCGAATCTCCCTAGCCAATGGTCGCTTGGACACCCCCAAAAAAGCCAAACTACCCATGCTAACTGCTTTCCGTCTCAATGCGCCTGCCACCATATTAGCTTTGTCTGGATGATACTGGATGGTCACATCATAATCCTTTAACAGTTCTATCCACCTCTTTTGTCTCATATTCAAATCTTTCTGTGTAAACACATGTTGCAGGTTGTGATTGTCCGTGAACACTTCACACTTGAAACCATAAAGATAGAGTATCCAAATCTTTAGCGCAAAGACCACCACTGCCAACTCCAAGTCATGGGTTGGGTAATTCTTTTCATGAGGCTTTAACTGCCTTGAAGCATAAGCTATAATTTTTATGTCTTGCATCAACACAGCACCCAAACCCAAATATGAAGCATCACAAAACATAACAAAATTCTTACCTTCAACCGGCAATGATAAGATGGGATCCGTAGTCAGAAGTGTCTTGAGCTTTTGGAAGCTCTCTTCACACTGGTCAGACTAAACAAAAGGTACCTCCTTCTGAGTCAACCTTGTCAAGTGAGTAGGAATGGATGCAAAGTCCTTGACAAACCTGCGATAGTAGCCTGCAAGCCCCATAAAACTCCTAATCTTAGTCACTGAGCTAGGATGGACCCAAATCTTCACTGCCTCGATATTTTGGGGATTCACCATCACCTCCTTTTCTAAAACCATATGCCCTAGGAAGACAACCCAAGACAATCAAAATTCACACTTTGAAAACTTGGCATACAATTTCTGGTGGCTCAATATCCCAAAAATAATGCGAAGATGCTCTACATGTTCTTCCTTACTCTTAGAGTAAATCAAGATATCATCTATAAACACAATCATAAAAGAGTCCTGATACGACTTGAAGACACCATTTATCAAACTCATAAATGTTGCCGGCACATTGGTCAACCCAAATGACATTACCAGTAACTCATAATGCCCATACTGAGTCCAGAATACCATCTTAGATATATCCTCAGGCCTAATATTTAGCTGATAGTACCCTGACCTTAAGTCAATTTTTGAAAATATGGACGCACCCTTTAACTGATCAAAGAGGTCATATATGCGGGGTAAGGGATACTTATTTCTGATGGTAACCTTGTTTAGTTTGTTGTAGTCTATACACATCCTCATACTACCATCCTTCTTCTTCACAAACAATACTGGAACACCCCAAGGTGAAGCACTGGGATGAATAAATCCCTTATTTAAGAGTTCCTGAGGCTGAGTCTTAAGTTCCCTCAACTCTTTTGGAGCCATACGATAAGGAGGAATAGATATTGGGCGAGTACTCGGCTCCAAATCTATATAGAAGTCAATGTCTCTATCTGAAGGCATGCCAGACAAATCGACCGGAAACACCTCTTGAAATTCAAAAACCACCGGAGTTGACTCAATCGAAGGGAACTCCACAGTAACATCACAAAAATGAGCCAAGAAGGCTAAACAAGATTTCTCCACTAACTTCCTAGCCCGAACAAAGGATATAATCTTTGCCATCTTAGGCTTGTACACACCTTCCCGCTCTAGCCTATCCTTACCTAGAATCTCTAGAGTCACTGTCTTAGCATTACAATTCAATACAACATGATATGGAGACAGCCAGGTCATACCCAAAATAACATCAAAATCTAGCATGTCCAGAATAACCAAATCTACCCAAGTATGAAAACCCACAAAAACCACAGGACAAGTACGATATACATGGGTTACTACCACAAACTCCTCAATCGGGGTAGAAACATGAATAGGGGAATCCAGTACATCACAAACCAAATCCAGACCCAAAGAAAATTTTGTAGAAATATAGAAATAAGTAAAACCTGGGTAAAATAATACAGAAGCCATCCAGTCACAGACTAGAATTGTACTTGTTATCATGACATATGATGCTTCAACCTTAGACTTCCTCGAGAATGAATAACAATGGGCCCTATCATCAACCCAAGAAACCTCTCTGGCTGGCTGCTCCACTCCCCTACCTGCACCACCATTTCCCTTGTTCCCATGACCTCCTTAAAAATTACCTCGGCCACCTTTTGGATGACCTCTGCCATTGCCACCTCCACCTGCTGGAACCATAACCCTATTCTACTGCTGAGTCTGGTTTTCTTCCTGCCTGTGAGGGCACTCCCTCTTAAAGTAACTCGGATCTCCACAATGAAAACATCTACGGTCAAGAGTAGGCCTGCTAGTAGAAGAATAAGATGCCCCCTGGCCTCTAGGAGCTGAAAATTGCTGACTGACTCTCGGACGACCACCTGCAGAAGCTGGCAGGGCTGACTGAATAGGACAAGATGAATAAACCTACTGGTTGTGAGCCCTAGAGTACGAAATACTGAAATTACCTTCGTTCTGAGACTTCTTAGCTAACACCTTAGTCTGCCCAACCTGTCTGACCCCCTCCAGTTTCTTCACATAATCAGTCACCTTATTAAAACTATTCCCAGACCCTTTACATTCAGATAGATCCTCTTCTCTTCAGTACCCAGAAGCTGAGTAGCATAATGTGACAAGGCATGAAATTAAGCCTCATAGGCTAAAATAGATATGTTATCCTGCTCAAGGGCCAGAAACTCATCCTTTTTGCGATCCCTCAAAGTGTGAGGCACATATTTCTCCTAGAACAGAGCATGAAACTGTGCCCAAGTCATCAGAGGAAAAGCTGATGGCCGACACTCCACATGAGCTCTCTACCACTGCTTGGCATCACCCTGAAGTTGAAAAGTGACAAACTCTACCCCATGCTACTGCACAATGCCCAACTTAAGCAGCCTCTCATAACAATCCAGAAAGAACTCAAATTCATCTTCCTTCTCTGTACCCTGAAATGTTGAGGTTTCAGTTTCAAGAATTTGGTCAACATCTCATGCTCGGTCGTGGTCATAACAGGGCCTAACATCGGACGAAATAGATCGCTAGTACCAAATGTCTCATCCATCCTAGGAGCCGCTGCAACTACTTGTTGAGTGCCTGACACCTGATCTGTTGTACCAGAAAGGGTAGCTCCAGTACCTGCCATCCCGCTTAGAAAATCCCACACCTGCTGAAACACCTCAGGTGATATAGGGAGAAGGCCTGCACCTCCAGCCGATGTTGCCTCCTCCTGTTCCGCGCCCTCTTCAAGTACAACCTCAACCTCCTCTTCAATAGGATCCTGGGGTAGGGGAGGGGTCGCTTCCCTTGGCCCATCCGCTGCATGAGCTCCACCCCTGGCAGGTGTTGCTCTTCCTCTGCTCTTCCCCTTCCCCTGCCCCTTCCTCGCCCTCTGGCTGCCGATTCTGCCACTGAGGCCGCCACTCTTGCTCCATTATGCCTTGTATCAACCATCTGCGGACAAAAGAGTGAAGGGAGTTAGATACCAATTTGTATCACCAGGTACCAATTAGAATCAAGTTATAGCACGAAGGAAGGAAGAAGAGATAGTTTCCTAAAGATCTATAGCCCCTCGAAGAAAAATACAGACGTCTTTGTACTGTTCTGCAAGACTTTACTAGACTCATTTCGGTACGACAAGATCAAAAAATCTAGGGCTCTGATACTATCTTTGTCATGACTCAGATTACCGCGAGTGGCACCCACCCAAAACCCTCGGATGAGCGAACCATATCCCAACTCAACACTTAACGAAACTAAAAGCTCAAACACTAATTGCATTAAAATAAACTAACATTCATAGTCAAAATACTAATAACATAAGATCCTGCAGAAATACCCCTAGAATCTGATAGTCGTTGTACCAAAACATCTACTAACCTCTAAAAACAGGGATGCAACCCCAAAATAAAGAGTCTAAGTCCAAAACAATGGACTAGAGATGTACTGGATGAAACCATGGTAGCCAAAAGAGTAGCTCACCCTTGGAATCTGGAATCATCGGGATTACAACTGAGGTCACGTAGCACCTGCCACAATATGTCCTATACCCACAAAAAGAAAGCAAGTGAAGAATCAGTACACAACCATATTATACTGGTAGGATCACCGGCCAGCTCCAATAAAACAACATATGAACAATAAACCAAAGCTGAGTAAAGCAGTACAACATGTAATAGCAAGCCAGCAATATCATTCCAGACTCTGAGTCTTTCGTCTAACTTACCAACTACATGTAACAGGTCTAACAACCACCACAACAATAAACAATGACAATAAGAATATACCCGTTTTAAGTGACTCGGACCAACCAAGGATCCCTAGAACAATACCTAAGTGTTTAACATGTAATTTCCGGTCTACACAAAGACCAACCCCAAATTTAAGTATAACTACCCAACCTCTCATGGACCAATATGAAACAATCACAGTTTCAACAATCAACCCGGTCCACTCATAGAACCATCGACAAAATACAGTCAAAAAGTATAATTAAACCCGTATAAGGCATGGTACCCAAGCCAACCATTATAGAACCTGTACTAGGCGTGGTACCCAAGCCAACCGATAAGTATCCCATACAAGGCGTGGTACTTGAGCCAACCAATATATATTCCGTACCAGGCGTGGTACCTCAGCCAACCGAATATCATACAAAATACAATAGTCAACAAACAATGAAAGAAATCACACTTGTAAGCCAACAAGCAACAAAACCAAGTTCATTTCACATGGCTGACACCCAAACAATTAGACCTGCATAATTCCAATCCCTAAACATATAATGCACACACCATAATAAGCTAGCGTTAAATGCACACACATTTCATTTAGAAAATAAAAACCATCACCTACCTCGAATAGCTTAAAAACTCTACTAGACCGGAGCCTTCCCATTTTTCGAAGCTTTCGCTTGTTCTTGATCTAAAAAAGTTTACACAATACTATAATCAGTCCAAATGGCCTAAAATTACCCGAATTATACTCCATTCCTAATCCCCATGCAAAATCATGATCATTTCACCCATCCCCGGGCTTTTCCATCATTAATTCGCCTAAAACTACCATTTTTATGAATACAGTAAGCAATTTATGGTGTTTTAAACATAATAGAACAATTATAACTACAACCCAAGAATTCTACACCCTAGAATCCACTTTTTCACCGAGTTCTACCTTCTTAGGTCAACCCAAACTTTCCCCCAAGCCCAAAATTATCATTTCTAAGGTATGAGAATCGAAATACTGAAGTGGGGAGCGAAATTCTTACCTTTTCGATGGAGTTTGGTGAAAATTCAGTAGAAATCGCCTCCTTTTGCCTATTCTCTACCCCAAAAAGGTTCTTGAGAATTTCTGAACGTTTTTGGCGAAATTTCTGCATTAACTGTGACTTATTCTGCTATAGCAGTCCATACAATGCTATAGCGGCACCGTTGTAGTAGACTCAACCACTATGGCGGTGCTGATCGACTTTGACTTCCGCTATAATGAGAATTTCTCCGCTATAGTGGTCGTCGCTGTAGTGCGATATCAACCGCTATAACAGTTGACACAGAACATAATTTTGGAAATTCTCACAAATTTTCCCATTTTACAACACACCTCAAATCCTGACATTTTGAACCAACCTTTTCACGATAACTTTGATACTGAAAGTTCTACTCACCCGAATTCACTTTCGAAAAGTCCTCTGGACTCCTTAATGTCTTAGCTAATGAAAAAACTAGCTCGACATAAGATAATTTATCCAATCCTCACCCGGATTGTCCTAGACCATACCTCGCTCAGAATCCGTCCGATACTAGCCTAGCCTAAAATTTTCAACTCCCAAACTCGAAAATTTTCTAACCCAAAATTTTGTACGAATGTTTTACCCGTAATGACGGAATAGGTCGTTACAATAAATATTGTATAAATAACGTATATGGATGTATATAATCTCTGATACATAGTTATACATTATATATACATATTAAGACACCATTTATACAATATCATTACATTATATAACTATTTATCCAATATCAATATATTATATAACTATTTATACAATATTGATACATTAAATAAATATACGATCATTTAGGCAAAAAGCCCATTTTATTTCTCAAAAATGGGTCAAGGTCCAAAACATTTCAAAATGAGGGACCAACTTCACGTTTTTTGAGAATAAAAATCAAATTTGAAGTAGAAGAAAAAATCTAAGTTTTGAGACTTGATTATTTTGTGTACATTATAATCAAATACCGGGGTCCCAAATTATTTTAGTAACTTTTTTATTCAATAATCGACTAGATGAATCTGTCTAAGTAGAGGAATATTTTAAACTATATGTTATCCCTAAATTCAAACACCTAATCAGTCAAACAAATAAGCATATATTACTCATACCACTTATTCTTTCTCTTCTCATGGTATAAAATATTCAGTTAATCAACCTAATGAGTGTTTAGCATGTCCACAGTATTGCACAGGTTCAGAATATGACTCTAAAAAGAATAATTGTAATAAAAAGATTATTAAAACTGAATAATTATAGCATAACTTTGTCTTGTAATACCCAAGTCCTTACTCATAGTTCAACCCTATTTTCCTTGCCCTTGATCCAGCCATTTCACCCCCTCTTTCTCTCTATTTTTTTAAATTGTATGAATATATAAAATACAGAGAAAATTAGACAGAATGACCACTCGGTCATGTTATTAAGCAAAAAATGGCCCTTTGGTCATTTAACTAATTAAAATTAGCCGAAGTTTTGGTCTCTGCTTTTATTTTTCTCTCTTCCACTTTTAATATTTAAATTTTATGATATTTGTTTCCGTAAGTTTGTTATTTTATTAAATTAATATTGGAATCAATGATTTTTTTTCTTCATTTGATTTTGTGTATAATAGTGTGGATATATTATTTATACATCATATATACATGGTTATACACTATTTGACAAAAGACATCATTAAATACATCCTGAACTTGTTTTGAAAAGTTATTTTCACACTCAAACTAAATTAGCGATCTATTACACACTTATACATAATAAAAGTGAATTTAATATCACCCTACGTGCTGATATGGCATAAAAAAAGAAAAATAAATTAATAATAAGCGCGTTTTCCTGTACTCTTTTCTTTTCCTTTTTTTTTACTCCTCCTCCTCCTCCTCCTCTTATTACACACTTATACATAATAAAAGTAAATTTAATATCACCCTACGTGCTGATGTGGCATAAAAAAAAAAATTAATAATAAGCGCGTTTTCCTGTACTCTTTTCTTTTTCTTTTTTCCTCCTCCTCCTCCTCCTTGTGTTTCCTCCATTTTCATTATAATACCACGTTGACCATCACATATTACTATTTTTTCCTTTTAATTTTTTAATTAATTTAAAAAATTAGGCTTTAGGTTTATTATTTTTATCTAAAATGGTAAAATTCGTAATTATGTCTCACAATTAAAAAAAATTACCTTTCAATCGTCAAATTAAGAAAAATCGTGTTATTGCTTGAAATTTTTCGAGAGAAAATGAAAAATGGATAATGACATAAAGTAAGAAAATATCTAAAATTTAAAAATAAGGGAACTATGATTGATTTTACACCCACCTCTTTTATGAACGGATTATAAGTTATCTATTTTAATTTTGATTTTTTTTTAATTTTCTTTTAAAAAATAATATGATGGTGGGTTTGCTAGTGGTGGGTGGCGAAGAAGGAGGAATTAAAGGTGGTGAAGAAGAAGAAATCGATAATGATAATGGTGATGGGTAATGAAGAAGAATTGAAGGTGATATGGTGGCGGTGAAGAACAAAGAATTGGTGATGATGGTGGCCGGATATGATTTTCCGGTGAGATGAGAGATGAAGTGGGTGGAGTTAGTGATGAAGAAGATATAATTATTGGAGGATTCGAATAGTTAATTCGAGATTAATTAGTGTAAAATATAATTAACAATAAAAGTTAATGAATAAAGAAAAAGAAAAGAAAAAGAATATAAAAATTATAATTTCTGACACGACGCTGATGTAATGCTGACGTAGCGGACGAGTGTAAAATACCACATATTATGAGAGTGGTGTTATACCTCTGAGGGTGGTATTAAATTCACTTTTAATATGTATAGGTGTGTAATCGGTCACCAGATTAGTTTGAGTGTGAAATCGGCTTTTCAGGACAAGTTCAAGGTGTATTTAATATCTTTTCTCTACACTATTTATATAATATAAATACATCACATAAATATATATACAATGTATAATTATTGTATAACCATGTGTGTGTGTATATATATATGTATGTGTGTGTATACATACATATATATATATATATATATATATATGTATATATATATAATATATGTATATATATATATATATATATATAATATATATATATATATTATGTATGTAAGTATATATATTATGTATGTATGTATGTATATATATTATGTATTTATGTATGCATATATGTATTTTTTATACATTATTATATAATGTTTATACACTTTATAATGCTGTTGGTGATTTAATGGTAAATTTTCATGGTAATGGGTCATTAAAAGCTAATGACATGTTTCATTTTTCTTTTTAATGAATTTCATTCGAATGTTTGGTTACACCGAATGAATTTTTTTTTGTTGGGGAGGGAGGGGGAGGGCTATAGCCGAGAGAGAAAATGATATCTCAGAGGAGTAGCCCTACCTCCCTGAACCTACTTAGAATGGTGTTACCCACATTCTATAATACAAGTAGGATTTCAATTAGGCTATGAAAAAATTGTGTTGGCCTTATGAGTACACAACCTCATATAGCCAAGAACTAAAATTAGGGGATGATCAAAGCTAAAGGTTCTATCTATGCACCACTCAAAAAATTGGTATTCTTATGTTTTTTCCTCCTTAAGGAGGGAAAGTAAGCTTTGTCCATACAAATAGCTCTCCTAGCCTCCTTAGGGAGATTGCTAGATTGAGGAACAAATAGTCCTTAGTTGGTGAAAATATCAGCAATCATGTTGACCTCCCTAAAACAGTAATGAATGCTCCAATTCTGAATCATAAATAGTTTATTTTGAATGTCATCAATAATATCTCATAGCCTTCATGATGGGTTGTGTATTTCCATATCAGTAATCCTTTTGGAAATACACCATTCAATATCAATTTTTACAGAAATTGTTTCAACCATATTATTAGTCATTTTTTCCAATGACATAGCAAATGCACTTATTATTTAACGTTGCTCATTTTTTATTATCTTTCTTACTCCACTGAGTCCTGGATTTACTTTAAAATATTCATCTATGTTGAGTTTCAATTAATTAGGTCTAGGGAGGAATTATTTGATAGGTTTCACACATTCATAAATCGTGGCCTTGTTCATGAGTTTTCAAAATAGCTCTCAGTTGATGAAGGGATGGATTATAGACATCTGCTTATGGCCTACCATGGTGAGGTCTTGGCAGCTCTGAAGAATAATTCTTTTATAATTCATGAGGATGTTATCAAACCTGTGCTTGCATCTTGCATTTTAGATGCTTTAGAGAATAATGTTATGCAAAACCTGATGACTCATATTATGAATATGATTTTTTCCCTTTGCTCAGCCACCAATTCACTAAATGATGTCTCATATTATTAGTATGTTGAATTCTAAACTTTTGATTGAAGTAGTGCAAACCCTTTAGCTAATCACGCTCTCATTAAATAGGTAATTTTGGTCTTCCTAATAGTGATTTGTGCAACATAAATACATAGAGTGTAACACTTCGCACTTCATGTTATGTTTGATTGACTCGTACACCTAGTAGAGCTTAGAAATCAAGTCATAAGACCTATTAGTTGATTAGAAATCATTTGAAATGAGTTTGGGAACTTAAACATATATTTTGGGCAGGTGAAATAGCTAAGACAATGCGGTTGTAGCTTGTCACAAAACTTCAGAAAGTTAAGAATCAGCTAAAACTCCACTATGAGCTCCGTGGCACACACTTGCTATTCTAGATGGGAAATTTTTCCCACTTTATCAAATAAAGGTTGTTTTCGTGCTACCCTTTTATATATATTCACTCTCTATGACTTAAAACTCTTCCTAGACTAAAAAACACTTAGAATAACACCGTACAACTCCTTGGCTCCCTCAAAAACCCCAAGAATTTTAAGAACCACTTCTCCAAAGCTTTATGGATGGAATCTAGTAGTTTCCTCCAAAGTTCTTTGATGTCTCTGGTATGTAAGGCTACCTACTCTCAAGTAATTCCTACTAACGTCATCTAGTCTTAATTCAAATCATTTATGGATAAGTTAGGGTTAGGAAAGACCTTATGATTTTTATGAGTTCTCCATCTTCCACGCAAAATTTCATGATTTCCCTGACCCATGTATTTCATGTAGTATAATGAATCTATGTTATGTATGATGACAAGAATATGTCTATATGGACTATTAAATTAGTGAATCTTTGAAACTTGATGAAACCCTATAATCTTTATGAAACTTGCAAACTCATGCTCTTGTTATAATTCTTACAATTTCTTAGTTGTAAACTTCTTATGCTAATATGAATTGCTTGATTATGCCTTGTTCAATAGATGAACTTTTACTTGTGAACATATTCTATATGATATGAGCCTTCCATGATTTTCCATAATCCCCATTATACATGAACTTACATTCCTTGAACTACGGTATAAAAGGTACTAACTTTCATGAACCTTAAAATAAGTAAATGAATGATAAATATTTGAGCATGAACCCAAAAGAAGTTAACTCATGATCATGAAGCCTAATTTGGCAAATTAATTACAAGAGTTGAAACCGACAAACACAAGAAATTTATCAGCTTAAGGGAGTTAGTTAGCTGACCGAGAATGCATATGTCTAAATGATAAATTCCTGAAACTATGTTTACCAATGTTGGATAGAGATCATTCTGCAAGACGGATGACTCTTCTTATGTGTTTCAAAAGGTCTTATTATGGATTCTTTCTAGAAAATCATGACATGTATGTCCTATGCCCGGTAAGATATAGGACGACTTAGATGATTGGGTCGAGATTAGGCTTCATGCGCTTACATAGTGGATTATGTCGGTTCACCGCTCACTCCCATAATAACTAAAAGAGGATTAAGTTACTTAGCCCAATAGTATGGTTTGAGCCTATGTCTTTCATTTTGTATTTGTCTGCCTCTTATTGCCTGCATCTATTGTATATGTATATGTATACATATATGTCTTCTCCATGCCCCTCTCTGTCATTTTACATACCGTATATTCTATGTACTGATACCTTCGACACTATATTATTTAATGATGCAGCTTTAGGTATACAGGTTCATGATCAGGTGCTTTGTTAAGTTTATCCGTATCAACGTTGGTGAGCCTCCCTACTTTCTAGAGGCCCAGTTTAGCATTTTATTAATTTTCAGTATTAAGGTATGCCGGGGCCTTATCCCGATAGATGTTGTTATTCAATTTAGAGGATTCATATATATTGTTAGTCATCAGACAAATGTTGAGTTTTAGTTTTGATTTTCATGACATTTCATTTATATAAATCATACGATTTCTTATTTTATGATTAAGAAAGTGTTTTCTTTAAAGAAGTATGTTCATGTTTCACTTTATTTTTTCTCTTTATATATTATGTACTAGTTGTATGCTCAATGTGATATTCCAAATATTTTGCTCATGCTAGAAATGGCATCAGGTGCTAGTCGCATCCAGGGTTTAGGCTCGGATCATGACAAATTTAGTATCAGAGCACTAGGTTTAAGTGTCATAGGATGTCTATGAAGTTGTATCTAGTAGAGTATTAATTATGGATGTGAAGAGCGCCACACTTATAATTTGGAGTCTACAAGACATATAAGAGATATTTCCTATTCTTTTATACTCTTGATCATGCAATAGAGCTATGCCATAAGAAACTTATTCAAATTTATCCGTTGCTCGAATTCCTCTAATTATGCCTCATCTTCAAGGTGATAGAAGCAGTAAAGCTCAGATTCTTATCGATGTGGTGCTCTCAGATAGAGCCACCAAAAATTTAAGAGACAACACAACGTCTTGTGAGGAGTCCATTAGTGCATTTGAGTCTACCAATTCAAAAGCATACACTCTTGTTCATATGAATCGCATGTTTTAGCCAAAGTAAGATGTACTCTCAAACTCCTTCTCGGGACCTTGATACAGATAACACCCTTAGTAGGAGAGTATGTACCTCAATGCTTGGTTAGTGTTGTCACCCGAGGGAAAGTGTGATTCAAGGTATTGAAATACATAAAAAGTAAAATGAATTCTAGATCTAAGATATAAAGTCAGGAATAGTAGCTAGAAAGTGGAAATAGTAATTGATTGGGGTACATATTTAGAATCGTTTAGTTATTAAGTGAGCAATAAGATGATATGTCCTTAGGTGTTGACTAAGATGTAGTAAGAGTTATGTATATTTCATGGCAATAAGTAGACACAGGTCATTGGTTAAGATGACTTATGGTATGCTTGAACTAGGGAGGAAGTTTATGATGGTATGTCATGGTGTTAATATAGATCAAATATAGGTTGTGGATGGGAGGATAGAGTAGTTAGGAATTGACAGATTTAGGCTACATTTTGTGATTATGATGAGAGGGAACCCCTTGATATTTTCAGAGCTATGAATTTAGTTTATGCGTATGAGAGGATAAGTAATAGTGATGTTGTGAAAGGAGAATGTGCCGATAGACTGCAATTAGATAGATTGTGAGATTAATATCAACAATTTTTTCATGAGCTCCCAATGGACTAGTGTTTCTTGATTTTTATTTACAAGCTATAATACTAAGCAGTATAAATGGATAAGTGTTGTCATCTATGTTTAGTACTAGACGCTTAGCTTTAACTGTAAATGATTATCATGATGAAAAGAATGGCAGTATGAGGGTGATAATGTTATTTTGGGGATTTGATCAAGTAGGATAGATATGGTGTGCGCAAAAGGTGAAGTTTATAACTCATGGAAAGTGTGAAGGTGTAAGTGTGATATATGTAAGCTTTATATGAATAAGTGAGTAGAGGCTAAGGAATTAAATAAAGAGGAAACCTTAAGAATTATATTAGAAAATGTGCAATTCAGAAGAGGTATTGTAGTTGAGATTCTAAGCTTCTAAATATTGTGTGGCCTAGTTTAATATTATTGAGTTGTGTAAGATGGTGAGATTCTAGGTATGTATTATATGGTGTCCCTATGAGCTGAATCGAGAAGATTATAAATAAGGCAGGCGATGTTGAGTCTCTTAGCATAGTTTTAGTTCTATCAATTTGGATGGATAAGAATTTAGAGGTGTGATGTAGTAAACTAATAAGAGGAGACCATATGGTTAAGTGTAAGAGGACGTGTTTATGTACGTTAATAGGATAATAAGTTATAGAATGATAGCCATAGAGGGGGGAGGAAGAAGAGAAGTATCTCAAAAAGAAATCCTAGCGAGAAATTTTGTATCTACAACTATAGTCTATCTGGGTGAGTTTAGCATTCATGTGTACCCGACCGTGCATAGTAATGTGATTATAGCTCAGTGTAGAGAATAGGTGCACAAACTTAAAATGTTAACTTATGAACTAAGAGGGAGATGATAGGATGAATGTCCAAGGTAGGCTTTGAGATTCAGATAGTAATTCTAGAAAAGAGATTGATGAAACATCGATCCATTCCTATCTCAGTATACTCCTTGTACCTTAGTCAAGATGAAACTCTACTCATGACCTGCATATTAGTGTCATTCCCATAACCTAGTTTCATGCACTTCATGCAGATTCACGTCCATGCTCAGTTCTTAGAGTGAAGCAATAACTTAAACCAATGATCCTAGTGTTACTTTAAGAATCTATGAATCCCATCCTTATGTTATACAACTCATGATATATGAAATCATGTTTCAAAGTATGCTTAGTCCTATGAACTCATAATATGCCTCTTAATATCTGGTGAAATCATGCTACATCATATATATGCTCAGATAAGATTTTTTGAATAATTCGTGATTATGATCTCTTTGCTCTAAGCCCTATGTATGTACACCTATGATGGTAATGGATGGTTATGTCATGTCTATACCTAAAATGACTCTTTATTCATACTTTATGTGTTTGATATATGAAGTATACATGCCTATTATACTTTACTCCTCATGCCCCCATCTTGAGTAGCAAGGTCATGATAAGTGTAAGTCATGATTGAACAATATCCCTCATATTTATGATGCTCATACTCTATTTCTTCAGTGATCTTCCTTATGACTTAATAGATGGTAGTGACTGAAGCTAGGAAAGGGAAAGATGGGAGGGAGTCGATACTCCTGTTTTATGAGTGCGATGTGTTTGTTCCAACTATGATCACAGGTATGGATGAACTGCAAGATACAGACTAGTTAGGTGTAATAGTTAGATTAGAATATATTGTGTCTCCTGGTAGAAGTTCATGAAATTGCTGGCTCTTGGAAAAAAATTAGCTACAAAGAAGCCATAAAATGATTATAGTGATAGGCTTGAATGTAAAATTTTAGAATAAATCTAAGATCTGATAAATGCTTGAATATGAAGGTTCCTAAGGGCGAATTAGTATGTAGGATCCTGTGATTTACGATAGTATAATCGCACAGAATGTAGAGCTTCGTACCCTTAATTTAGGCTTGTACATGGTAAGAGCATATGACTAGACTCTGGCCATAGTAAGTATATGTACCCTTGTGAGAACTCTAGGTTGTAAATGACGAATGCAGTGTTTAGAGAAGGAAAGGTAGCTTTGAAGGGAGTTTCTAGATCTAAGGTTTCCAGTCATATCATCTAAGGCAAGAGTAGCCATGTTCTTACTCTATGCCTAATGTACTCATATTTTATGTCATGTAGATTTATATTGAGTGAGACTTATGTCCAAACCTATGTTATTCATACTCTATGAAACCCTATCAGCTGACTAAGATACTCAAGCCATGTTAGTGTTTCATATCCAGATATCTCACATGACTCATGCCTATGATTCTTTCCTCAGAATATTATGGGGATTCCCATAAGGATGATGTTTATGGTGATGAATTAGGCGAGATAAGTATCGGGAGAGAGAGTTCCTTTTTTCATACTTTGAGAGGAAAATTGGGGCCAAGTCCATGTTCTTATGTAGTCCTTCATGTTGATGCGCCTTTCAATTCTACAAACTCATGCTTCATGTCTGTAGTGTGATAACTCTTGTATTTATAACTCGTGCTTTTGCATTCCTTAGTAGTTGGTTGTATAACCCTTGTTGTTAGAATAGTTCCAGACAGTCGATAGTAATCAGTTTAGTTCATACATTTTCCTTCTAGCCATGATCCTCATTCGAGGAAGAATGATCCTATGAGAAAGATGTTGTAATACCTCACACTTTATGTTATGTTTCATTGTCCAGTACACCTAGTAGAGCTTAAAATCCAAGTCATGAGACCCATAAGTTGATTAAAAATTATTTAGAATGAGTTCGGGGACTTACACAGATGTTTTGGCCACGTAAATAGCCAGGTGATGCAAGTGGTAGGCCAACATTAAGGGCTTTTCTCTGCACCTATCACCAAACTTCAGAAAGTTAAGAATAAACTACAACTCTGCTATGAGCTTTATGGCGCGCAGCTAAAACTCCACTATGAGTTTCATAGTGCACACTTTCTACTCTAGACGAGAATCTTTTCCTACTTTATTGTCACGCCTCGAGGCTAGCCCTTAGATGTAACACGGGACCTAGGATCACAAGTGACCTAAGCTAATTCTGAATCTGGTATATAACAAGCATACTGAAAGAATTCTAAACAACAAAAGCATAACCGAATAAAACATATAATCTAAAGGAGTTCAATTGAGAATATATGAGCAAATAACAGTCTGAAGAGTAGAACAATCCAAATAAACGAAGTCTAACTCTATGTCTGAAAGCCTTTAATACTGATGAGCTGTTGGGACAAGCCCCCAGCTAACTCCAAATACTGAAAATAAGGACAACTGTCTAACTCAAAAAGCATGTAAAAGATATGTCCTCAAATGATGAAGACTCACCACTAACTACTGCTGAGGTGGCCCCGATATGAACTAATCACGTGGCTGAAACTAAGAACCTGAACCTGCATCATGATAGGATGCGACACGTAGAGTATGCGTCAGTACTTTGAATGTACTGAGCATGAGGGATATGCAAGGCTGACTAAAATGTAAATATGCTAAAATACTGAAAAGCTGTAGAACTAACTAAACTGTAGTACATAGGCCCAAAATATAATCATGCATAAACAACTAAAATGCAAGAGTAATCTGAAAATATACTGAAAGCTGAAAGTAAACATAACTGAGGGTCTAATACACATTACTGAAACTAACATTGTGAGAGAGTCTATTAAATGACATAAACCACATGAGCTAAATGTGGAGTTCGATGTATACACCCCATCGAGAGGAACCAATATACCTTGCAAGGGTATAAAGGCATGGCTGATGTGATCACTATATCTGAGGCCCAACTGAGGGGATAAATAACCTACGGTGGCATGTAGTTCTAGGACTTTAAGGGTATGCTGAACCCTAGTCAAACTTGGTGCTAAACACTACTCCTAAATTAAAGACTACTAGCTCATTAAAACTGAAGTCCTGAATTTTCTGAGACAGAACTAAAATGGTCTGAAATCACTAATTTCTGAAAAACTGTAGTAAACTGAAAATTAGCTAATTCTTATTTCTTTTAAGGTTCATACTGATAATCTAGGTTGAATTTTGAAGAAAGCTAACACTTTAGAAATGCTACAATTTAGGGCAATTTTTGTGATTCCTCAAAACCTTGTAAAATTCCATGCAGTTTAATATAAGCTCTATATATCATTAAAACAGGATAAAAATCACATATAAATCAAGAAGATGGATTTCTGTAGCAATCTACTAAAATGGGTAAGAACCCTAGTTTCAAAACCATGAAAATTACTGTAAAAGCCTGAGATTATTGGGCAGAAGAGCGGACTAAACCCTTACCGAATACCCACATACCTGGTAGAAGGAGATTCTTCAAGAAAATCTGAAGTTGAAGCTTGGAGAAGAAAGCCCTAGGTCTGAAAATTTGGAGAAGAACGCTCTTTTCTTACTTGAGATTGAATTGAGAGAAATCTGACTTTGTTTGGGGGGTTTTGACTAAATAAAATAAGCTTAAGGCTATTTATAGTCAGAGCTAATTTAAGAAGGAAAGGTCTAAAATACCCCTGAGAAAGTAAATTAAAAACTGCTAAAAAATTTGCTATCTGGGTTCCATGGACAGGTTCCACAGTTCGTGGAAGCTTCCACGACTAGTGGAACCCTGTCGTAGTTCCCGGGCCATTATTTATGACTGCGGGTCTGATAACCACGAGCCAGGTTCACGGCTCATGAAACCATCCACGGCTCGTGGAACATGCTCATGGTTCTTGAGGGATTTAATGACCCTCAGGTCTGAGTTCCACGAATCCATTCCACGACTCGTGGATCATTCCATGGTTAGTGGAAACAAGTCGTGGTTTCAGAGCAAATGTTGGGTCTCAGGTCTGAGCGCCATGAGTGGAGTCCAAGGCTCGTGGACGATTCCACGGACTATGGTTTCACCTCATAGACTTGACCATCAATGGTTGGCCTCTATTCTGAGTTCCATGAGTCCAGTCCATGGCTCGTGGACCGTTCCATGACTCGTGGATCCAACTCGTGAATTGACTGACACCTGAAATTTTTATTTCTTTCTGGTTTTCTGAGTTGAGTCTAGGCTTGGAAGTTCTGGGGTGTTACAATATCTCCTTCAAGGGATCATTCATCCTCAAATGAAGGCTAATCAAGCTGAGTAGGGAGGGAAAGAGCTGCAATCCTTACAAACTGAGTTCTAGAAACTGATATCTAGCTGAATCTAGTTCCATGGATATGAAAATATGCTAAAATGCAAGGATAACTGAGGGAACATGATGCTGAGACTGAAATGCATGATACGACTGAGAATTTGAAGAGGAATTATTACCTCAAGATGAAGCTGGATCGGAAGGGAAAAGGTGGGGGTACTTGGTCATCATGGCTGCCTCTGCTTCCCACGTAGCTCCCTCAATTGACTAATTCCTCCAAAGAACTTTTACTGAAGCGATTTCCTTGTTTCTCAACCTCCGAATCTGACAATCAAGAATCTGAACTGGGACCTCTTCATAAGAGAGACTATCATTTACACCCACGCTGTCTAAAGGCACAACTAAAGCTAGATCACCAATGCATTTCTTCAACAAGGATACATGGAAGACTGGGTGCACCGATGCTAAGTTTGCGGGCAACTCCAACTCATAAGTCACCTTGCCGACTCTCCTCAAAATCATGTAAGGACCTACATATCGGGGACTAAGCTTTCCCTTTTTATCGAATCTCATTACACCCTTCATGGGTGACACTTTCAGAAAAACCCAATCATCAACCTCAAACTCTAGCTCCCTTCTTTTCATATCTGCATAAGATTTCTAACGACTTTGAGCTACCTTCAACCTTTATCTAATAAGCTGAACCTTCTCCATAGTCTCATGGATCGAATCTGGACCTATCAAAGCTGCTTCACCTACCTTAAACTAGACTATAGGTGATCTATACCTCCACCCATAAAGTGCCTCATACAGGGCCATATGAATACTATTATTATAGGCAAACTCTATAAGAGATAAATGATCATCCCAATTACCTTTGAAGTCGATTACACAAGCTCTCAATATATCATCTAAAGTCTGAATGGTATGCTCTATCTGTCCATCTGTCTGCGGGAGAAAAGCTATGCTAAGATTAACCTGAGTACCAAGACCCTTCTGGAATGATCTCTAAAATTGAGATGTGAACTGAGTACCCCTATCTGAGATGATGGATAAGGGAACTCCATGCAGCCTGACTATCTCACAGATGTAGAGTCTAGCGTAGTCTTTTACTAAATCGGTAGTCTTGACAGATAAGAAGTGGGTTGACTTAGTCACCCTGTCTACAATCACCCAAATAGAATCATGTTGTCTGCGAGTATGAGGTAAACCTGTAATAAAGTCCATATTGATCACCTCCCACTTCCAAGTGGGAATGTCAATTTCCTGAGTTATACCACCTGGTCGCTGATGTTCTACCTTCACTTGCTGACAGTTGGGACACTTAGCAACAAAACCAGCAATGTCCCTCTTCATACAATTCCACCAATAGACTTTTCGTAGGTCACGATACATCTTGGTGGCACCATGATGGATGGAATACCTGGATCTATGAGCCTCCATCAAAATCTACTGCCTCAAGTCACCTACATTAGGAACACATAGCCGACCCTGATAACAAAGTACACCATTTCCCCCTTGGGAGAAAACCTCTACTCTCTGCTGCTGGACAACACCTTTTAGCTAAAGTAAGATGGGATCACTATCTTGCTTTTCCTTCACCTCGGCTACCAATGAAGACTCTGACCCATTCTAAACAATGACACCACCTTCTGACGAATCTGTGAGGTGAACCCCTAAACGAGCAATCCTGTGAACATCCTTGGCTAATTTCTTCTTTCCTTCCTCAACGTGTGACACACTGCCCATAGACAACCTATTAAGTGCATCAGCTACTACATTGGCCTTGCCCGGATGGTAAAGCACACTCATGTCATAGTCCTTGAGAAGCTCTAGCCACCTTATCTGACGAAGATTCAACTCCTTCTGCGTGAACACATACTGAAGGCTCTTATGGTTAGTAATGGACACCATAAAAGTAGTGTCTCCAAATCTTCAAGGCAAATACCACTGTTGCTAACTCAAGATCATGAGTCGGGTAGTTCTTCTCATGAGTCTTAAGCTGTCTAGAGGCATAAGCATAGACTTTACCATGCTATATCAAAACAAAATCAAGGCCAACTCTGGACGCATCATAATATACTACAAAACCATCTGAACCCTCTGGT
Source organism: Jaltomata sinuosa (assembly GCA_003996215.1). NCBI lineage: Eukaryota > Viridiplantae > Streptophyta > Magnoliopsida > Solanales > Solanaceae > Jaltomata > Jaltomata sinuosa. The sequence goes on from QJPP01001109.1 coordinate 155,324, forward strand.
AGAGTCAAAACTAGGGCTGTGGTCAACCTAGTTTTCAACTCTTGGAAGTTTTTCTCACACTCATCTAACTACTGGAACTTGACCTTCTTCAGAGTCAGCCTAGTCAATGGAGAAGCTATGGACGAAAACCCCTCAACAAATCCCCTATAGTAACCAGCCAAATCCAAAAAACTCCTAATGTCTGTCAGAGAAGTGGGTCTAGGACAATTCTTTACTGCCTCTATCTTCTGAGAATCAACTCGGATGCCCTCCTTAGATACCACATGACCCAGAAAAGTGACTGATTGCAAACAAACTCACACTTACTGAATTTGGTAAACAACTGACAATCCTTGAGAGTATGCAGCACCACTCTCAAATGATTAGCATCCTCATTCTTACTCTGCAAGTAGACTAAAATATCGTCTATAAAGACAATAATGAACATGTCCAAATGCTGGTTAAACACTCTGCTCATCAAGTCCATAAAACCTGTAGGAGAATTCGTTAGTCCAAAACATATAACCATAAATTCATAGTGACCATACTAAGTTCTAAAGGCTGTCTTCGGAATGTCACACTCTCTAACTCTGAGCTGATGGTAACTGGATCTGAGGTCGATCTTGGAGAAATAGCTGGCACACTGAAGCAGGTCAAACAAGTCATCAATCCTGGGGATGGGATACTTATTCTTGATTGTGACTTTGTTCAATTAGCGGTAGTCTATGCACATCCTGAGGGAACTGTCCTTTTTACGCACGAAGAGAACTGAGGCACCCCATAGAGAGATGCTAAATCTGATGAAACCTTTATCTATGAAATCCTTGAGCTATTCTTTCAACTTCTTAAGCTTAGCTAGAGACATTCTACAAAGAGGAATAGATATGGGATGCGTATCTAAAAAAAGGTCTATCCCAAAGTCGATCTCCCGCTCAGGAGGGACTCCAAGCAGATCTTCAGAAAACACCTCTAGAAATTCACTGACTATCAAAACTTATGGGAGAGGTGGGGTTTCGGAATCGGAACCCTTAACCTGGACTATATGGTAGATGTAACCCTTTGAGATCATCTTTGTAGCTTTGAGGTAAGATATGAAATGACCTTTTGATTTTGGAGGACTACCCTGCCATTCTAAGACATGCTTATCTGGAAACTGGAATTTCACAACTTTGGTTCTGTAGTCATCTGAGGCATAACAGGCATGTAGCCAATCCATGTCGAGAATGACATTGAAGTTGGTCATATCTAACTCTACTAAATCTGCTGAGGTGACTTTATGAAGGACTGAAATTGGGCAATCTCTATACACCCTGTTAGCTAGGACTAATTCACCAACTGGAGTAGAGACTGGGATGGGCTCTATGAGTTTTTTAGGACTGACTCCAACTTTACATGCAACATACGGGGTTACAAAAGATAGGGAAGCCCCTGGGTCTAACAAGGCATAAACATCAATAGAGAAGACTAATAACATACCAGTGACTATATCTGGTGAACTCTCCTGATCCTGACGTGAAGACATGACATAGAGATGGTTCTGACGCTGACCGCCACCTATGCCAGAAGTCATACTCTGCTGAGCTGTGTGACCTGTTGGAGCTGCTAAAGTGGTAGACTGAACTCTGTTACCTCCTTGTCCTTGCCTGGTGGAAGGGCACTCCTTCAACCTATGGCAAAGCTGACCACACCCAAAACACCCCTCTCTTCCAGCAAAACATTCACCTGGATGATTTTTACTACACTTGGGGCAGGCTAGAAAAGTATGGTTACTTGAAACACTTTCTTGAGATATAGAGTCTGGTGCTTGCTTTTTCTGATCCTATCGAGGCCTGGAGATGGAGCACTAGCTGATGACGGTGCTGGGGCTGCTGACCTCTGCTGGAACTATGAGCGATTCCCACTGCCCGACCTATGCTAAAAATATTCATAGTTTCCTGTCCTAGCCTTCTTATTATCCTTAGACATCTCCTTAAGCTTATCCTTCTCAACCTGTTGAGCATGAGTCATCAGTCTAGAGATATCTATATCCCCTAATAACATAGAATTCCTGCACTCCGTTTTTACCAAATTGGATACCCTATACAAGAACTTCCATTTGTGCCCTTGGATCAGCTACCATAGATAGGGCATACCTGGAAAGCTGAGTGAACTTCAACCTATATTCCTGGACCGACATCGATCCTTGTCTCAGATTCATAAACTCTTGGGCCCTAGCCTCTCTTAACTCTCCCGGGAAGAACCTATCCAGAAAAGCTCCAGTAAAACAATCCCATGTCACAGGAACTGCATTTACACCCCTATTGTATTTCCACTGAGTGAACCAAATATGAGACACATCCTTGAGTTGATAGGATGCTAACTCAACACTATCAACACCAGTCACTTACATTACCTCAAGAATCTTCTTGATCTCATTAATGAAATTTTGTGGGTCTTCACCAACCCTTGACCCTAGAAACTCTGGAAGATTTATGCGGATAGAATCTCGGGCTCGGGCTGCAGCTGATCCACCAATTTAGTTTGTAGGAACTGAGGCTTGCTAATTAGCTTGATTGGCTACACTCTGAGCCAACAACTGGATTGCATTATGAAACTCCTCATTCGTAACCTCATGGTTCGGGGCTGGAGGATTAGCATTAGCATTGCGGGTATTAGCTCTGCGAGGAGGCATGATCTGAAATGCATAACAAATGGATTAGAGAGGAGAAACTGAACTAAACTTCATCGCACGATAAATATAATGAAAGAAGTGAAGTTTTTCTTAAAACACCTCATACCCTCTCCCTCATAAGTGTGGCACACTTCACACCCATGAAAGAGGCTCTACTTAGTGCGGCTTTCAGACACCCTAGGACTCTTGAACCTGATTCTCTGATACAAGATTTGTCATGCCCTTAGGCTAGCCCCTAGATTTAACATGGGACCCAGGATCACAAGTGACCCCAAGCTAACCCTAAATCTGGCATATTACAAGCATACTGAAAGAATTCTGAACAACGAAAGCATAACTGAATAAAACATATAATCTAAAGGAGTTCAATTGAGAATATATGAGCAAATAGCTGTCTGAAAGGTAGAACAATCCAAATCAACTGAGTCTAACTCTATGTCTGAAAGCCTCTAATACTGATGAGTTGCTGGGACAAGCCCCCAGCTAACTCCAAATACTTAAAATAAGGACAACGGTCTAACTCAAAAAGCATGTAAAAGATATATCCTCGGATGATGAGGACTCACCACTGACTTCTGTTGAGGTAGCATCGGTATGCACTAATCACACGAATGAAACTGAGAACCTGAACCTGCATCATGATAGGATGTAGCACATAGAGTATGCATCAGTACTTTGAATGTACTGAGCATGGGGGATATGCAAGGCTGACTAAAATGTAAATATGCTAAAATACTGAAAAGATGTAGAACCAAACTAAATGGTAGTACATAGGCCCAAAATATAATCATGCATAAACAACTGAAATGCAAGAGTAATCTGAAAACATACTAAAAGCTGAAAGTAAACAAAACTGAGGTCCTAATGCACATTACTGAAATAACATTATGGGAGAGTCTATTAACCGACATAAACCACATCAGCTAAATGTGGAGTCCGATGTATACGCCCATCGAGAGGACCCAATATACCTTGCCAGGGTATAAAGGCATGGCTGATGTGATCACTATTTCTGAGGCCCAACTGAGTGAATAAATAACCTATGATGGCACATAGTTTTGGGACTTTAAGGGTACATTAAACCCTAGTCTAACTCAGTGCTAAACACTACTCCCAAACTGAAGACTACTAGCTCATTAAAACTGAAGTCCTGAATTTTCTAAGACAGAACTAAAATGGTCTGAAATCACTAATTTCTGAAATACTATAGTAAACTCAAAACTAGCTAAATTCTGATTTCTTTTAAGGCTTATACTGATAATCTAGGTTGAATTTTGAAGAAAGCTAACACTTTAGAAATGCTACAATTTAGGGAAATTTTCGTGATTCCTCAAAACCTTGTAAAAATCCATTAAGTTCAATATACACAATATATATCATTAAAAAAGGATGAAAATCACGTATAAATCAAGAAGATGGATTTCTGTAGCAATCTACTAAAATGAGTAAGAACCCTAGTTTCAAAACCATGAAAATTACTGTAAAAACCTGAGATTTTTGGGCATAAGGGCGGACTAAACCTTTACTTAATACCCACATGCCTGGTAAAAGGAGATTCTTTAAGAAAATTTGAAGTTGAAGCTTGGAGAAGAAAGCCTTAGGTCTGAAAATTAGGAGAAGAACACCCTTTTCTGACTTGAGATTGAATCAAGAGAAATCTGACTTTGTTTGGGAGTTTTGACTTAATAAAATGAGCCTAAGGCTATTTATAGTCGGAGCTAATTTAAGAAGGAAAGGTCTAAAATAACCCTTAGAAAGTAGATTAAAAACTTCTGGAAAATTCACAATCTGGGTTCCACGGACAGGTTCCACAGTTCGTGGAAGCTTCCACGACTCGTGGAACCCTGTCGTGGTTCTTGGACCATTATTCCTGGTTGCGGGTATGATAACCATGATCCAGGTTTATGGCTCGTGAAACCGTCCACGGCTCGTGGAACATGCTCATGGTTCCTGAGGGATTTCATGACCCTCAGGTCTGAGTTCCACGAATCCATTCCATGACTCGAGGATCATTCCACAGTTCATGGAAATAGGTCGTGGTTTCAGAGAAAATGTTGGGTCTCAGGTCTGAGTCCCACGAGTGGAGTCTACGGCTCGTTGACTATTCCACAGACCATGGTTTCACCTTGTGGACTTGACCATCACCTGGCTGTCCTCTGTTCTGAGTTCCATGAGTCCAGTCCTCGACTCGTGGACTATTCCATGACTCGTGGATCTGACTCGTAGATTGGATGACACTTGAAATTTTTATTTCTTTCTGGTTTTCTTAGCTGAATCTAGGCTTGGAAGTTCCGGGGTGTTAAATTCATCCAATTAAGGGTGTTTTCATCCTACCCTTTTATATATGTTCACTCTCCATGACTTAAAACTCTCCCTGGACTTAAAAACACTTAGAATAACACTATACAACTCCTCTCTCCCCCTCAAGACCCCCAAGGGTTTTTGTCACGACCCAACCCACCATGAGTGGAACCCACCCAAACCCCTGGGCGAGTGAACCATTATCTGCCCAGAACTTAACCATTCTAACAGCTCAAAACCAGTGCAATAAATAAACTAGTAATTCAATATCTCGTCACTAATACCATAATTTCTGCGGAAAAACAAAATCCTCCCTAAAATGTAAAAGTCACCGTACCAAAACATTTTACAAACGTCTAGAATACGGAGATGCAACCCCAAAAGTAAAATGAAAGTTTAAGCTCGGAATAATTGGGCTATAACCAGTCATGGATGAAAACAAGGTAGCTCGGAAGAACAACTCACCCTTGAATCCTGAATTCGCTGAATCTACAAGTGAGGTCATGCTTCAGCCACCAGAATATTGCGTTTTACTCATAAAAAAGAAGCAAGTGCAGAATCAGTACACAACACCATGTACTAGTAGGATTATTGGCCAGCTCCAATAAACAGAATATGAATAATAAACCAAAACATAGTAAGATATATAAAATATATGAACAAGCCAACCATATAACTAGACTACAAGTCTCTTCCTTATCTTATTAACACATGAACCAAATAGCAACCAATGACCACACTCAAAGACATCAACATATGCCCTTTTTACATAGCTCAGACCCATCAAGGATCCCCCTAACATCACCTAAGTGTTAGACATGTAATCCCAGCCTACACTTAGACCAACCTCACAATTAGATATAATCACTCGGCCTCTCATGGACCATATTCAATAATCACAGTCAAGATGTACAACCCGATCCACTTATGGAAACCATCAAAAGAACATAACAATGCAATTAAAACAACCTGTACCAGGCATGGTACCCGAGTCAACCATTATGAATTCCCATACCAGGCGTGGTACCCGAGCCAATTGTTAGTATTCTCGTACCAGGCATGGTACCTGAGTCAACCATTAGTATTTCCATACCAGGCGTGGTACCCAAGCCAACCGAATGTCACACCAAGTCCAATCAATCACAAACAATGAACAAACATTCTTGTAAACCAACAAGCAAAAAACAAGTTCATTTCACAAGACTGATAACCGGATAATTAGACATTCATAACTCATTCCCTAAACATGTAACTCATACGTTACTAAGTAATGGTACATGAACAAATAATGCATATTGGGAATCAGTAGACATCACCTACCTCAAATTACTTAAAGCTTTATTGAACATGAGCCTTCTCGTTTTCCAAATCCTTTGCTTGTTCTTGGTCTAGCAACAAACATACAACAACCACAATCAATGCACAGGCCTAAAATAGTCGGATTATGCAAAATCCCAAATCCCCATGCCAAAACTATGATCATTTTACCCATTCCCGAGCTCCCCCACCATAAATTCCCCTAAGTTCATCATTTTTATGGATATTTTTAGAGAATTATGGCTAAATGATCATAACCCAACAAGTATACACAAGACCCAAGAACTTTAACACCCTAGAATCCCCTTTTTCCCCAAATTCTATCATTCTTAGGTTAGCCACAACCCTTCCCCAAGTCCAAGACTAGCAATTCTACCCCGTAGGAAAGATAGTACGGAGTTAGAGGAGTAGAATTCTTACTTTAAGGACAAAAAATGGTGGAAATGGAGTAAGTTTGCCCAAAATCGCATAGCCCTTCTCCTAAAACGTTCTTGATGAAAATTGACTATTTTGGGAAAGTTTTCCACATTAAATCCTAACTCGTCAGCTATGGCGGTCCATGATCCGCTATAGCATTATCGCCATAGCAGAACCGTCTGCTATAGCGGTGCTAATCGATATTGACTTCCGCTATGGCGGATATTTTACCGCTATAGCGGTCATTGCTATGGCACTGTGACAACGCTCATCATAGGCAAAAACTCAGAAAATCCCATAAAAGTGCCCATTTTACAACACACCTTGAATCCCCAACATTCTGGACTAACCTCTTCACATCAACCTCGATTCTGAGAGTTCTACTTACCTAAATTCACTTCTGAAAAGTCCCCCGGACTCCTCTATTCCTTAGCTAACATAAAATCTAGCTCACTACAAGACACATTACCCAATACTCACTCGGATTTCCCTATACCATACCTTGCTCAGATTTTATTTGAGACTAGCCTAGCCCAAAATTTTTAACTCCCAAATCCGAAAGTTTTCTAACTCTAAAATTGGCACAAAAGGTTTACCCGTAATGACGAACTCGGTCGTTATATTTTTAAAAACTACTTCTCTAACGCTTTAAGGATGGAATATAGCAGTTTCCTTCAAAGTTCTTCGATGTCTCAAATATGTAAGGCTACCACCTCTCAAGTACTTCCTACGAACATCATCTAGTCTTAATTCAAATCATTTGTGGGTAAGTTAGGATTATCGAAAACCTTATGTTTTGATGAGTTCTACATCTTCCATGCAAAATTTTATAATTTTCCCAACCCATGTATTTCTGGTAGTATGATGAATCTAAGTTATATGTGATGATAAGACTGTCTCTACATGGACTACTGAATTGGTGAAACTTCAAAACTTGAAGAAACCCTATAATCTTTATGAAACTTGTAATTCATACTCTTGTTATAATTCTTATGATTTCTCAGTTATAAAATTATTATGCTAATATAAACTGATTGATTATGCCTTGTTCCTATAATATGAACTTTTAGTTGTGAACATATGCTAAATGGCATGAGCCTTCAATAATTTTCCATAATCCCTGTCGTATATGAACTTACATTCCTTGAACTACGATATAAAATGTACTAGGTTTTATGAACCTTAAAACAAGTAAATGAATGATGAACGTTTGAGCAATGAACCCAAAAGAGGTTAATTCATGATCGTAAAGCCTGATTTAGAAAGTTAATTACAAGAGTCAAGAGAGACAAAAACAAGAACTTTATGAGCTTAAGGGAGTTAGTTGGCTGACCAAGAAGGCATAAATCTAAATGATAAATACCTGAAACTACATTTACTGATATAGGATAGAGACCATTCTGCAAGACAGATGACTTCTCTCATGTGTCCCAAAAGAGGTCTTATTATGGATCCTTGCTAGCAAATCATGACATGTATGTCCTATTTACAGCATGGTATAGGATGGCTTAGCTGATTAGAACAAGATAAGCCTACATGCGCTCATATGGTGAATTATGTCAGTTGACCATTCACTCCCATAATAACTAAAAGAGGATTAAGTTATGTAACTCTAATAGTACAGTTTGAACCCATGTATTTCATTTTTTCTTTGTCTCTCTTCTTGACGGCATTTATTGTATATGTATATGTATATGTATATGTCTTCTTCAAGCCTTTTCTGCCATTTTAAATATCGTACATTCTATATAATGATGCCTTCAATGTTGTATTATTTCACAATGTAGCTTCAGTACACATGTCCGTGATCAGATGCTCCATTAAGTTCATCCGTATTAGTGTTTGGTGAGCCTCCTTAAATCCTAGAGACCTAGTTTAGCATTTTATTTATTTCTTGTATTAAGGTATATCAGAGCCTTATCCTTGTACACATTGTTATTCAGATTAGAGGCTTTATTGACAATGTTAATCGTTAGACAAATATTGAGTTCATCTTTTGGTTTTCAGGACATTTTATTTTCATAAATTATACAATTTCTTATTTTATGATTAAGGAAGTCTTTTCTTTAAGGAAGTATGTTCATGTTTAACTTTGTTTTTCTGTTTTATATATTATGTACTAGGTATATGCTCATGTGACATTCCAGATGGTTCGCTTATGTCAGCAATGGCATCGGGTATCAATCACATTCAGAGTTTAGACTCGGGTCGTGATATAGAGAGGAGGTTAATCCCATATCTTCTCATATTCATATGCACTGGGATACTATGATTAAGTAGTTTTTTTTTTAAAATGAGATTTTTCGAGGCACATATTTGTTCCAAATTATTTTGTTGATGAAGTTAGAGGGATGATGCTTTCTCATATTGTTCCAAGTAATTTTTCCATCTGTAGTATGAGTTCAAAGAGATTGGTCCAATAGATTAAAAAAATTAGTAGTAATTCCATTTATAAGAATAATAGTTCGAACAAAGAGTACCTCTCTCATATTCCATTTACCATCTTTAATATGATCAGATACCTTGTCTTTAATAGATGTTGAGGCCTTTGCAGAATCAACTAATTTTTAATTCCTTTGTAGTTAGCCCATCAAAAGCTTGAGCTGACCCTGTTGATTTTTTACTAAATCAAATATTTCATCTTAGAGAAAATACATAACCCCCCCTCCAATACTTGGCTGCACAATTTACTTTACCACTTTAACTTTACGGCAATTATATACCCCCTAAATAACTTTTAAGTGAATTAAATACAACCTTAGTAGCTGACGTGGTAAAAAAATTAATTTTTTTTAAAATGGCATAATTGTTTTTTTAAAAAAGAAGATGGTCCCACTAATTTGTGTATCATATAATAAAAATAAATATAAAAATAAAAAATATCCCCCTGCCCCACCCCTTTCATCTTCTTTGAGCCTCCCACTCCCTAATTTCATCTTCCTCTAGCCCCCCTCCGAACCCCCCACCCCCTATTTTCATCTTCTTTCAGCCCCTCCAACCCAACCCCATTTTAGCCCCTTCAAACCCCACCCTACCCCCTTAAAGCCCCTTTGACCCCCCACCCCTTAATTTCACCTTCTAACCATCCCCACCCCTTTCATCCCCTTCAAAACCCTCCACCGCCTAATTTTATCTACTTCCACACCCACACCCCATCCTATTTCAGCTCTTTGAACCCCTCCACCCCCTTTAAGCTCACTTCGAACCCCCCCCCCCCCCATTTTAGCCCCTGCTCCTAATTATCTTCTTCATCAAAACCCCCACCCCCTTTCTCTTTCTTCAACCCCCCCTATTTTTTTGACAATCAACAAGCTATTTCTATTAATACATAAACGGTCTCAAAGAGTCGAATGATGCGATACCATTAATTACAATTCAACTAGGAAAAGCAGAAACCCAAGTAACTTTATGTAAAAGCGATATTGAAAACTTTGCTAAATTATGAGCTACCATATTCCAAGATCTAGGAATATGCACCACATCAACCCCTTCAAAGAGATCCATAATGTCATGACCCAACTATCGGGTCGTGCGGGCACCTACTCTAATCCACCTAGATAAGAGAACTCTTACCACCTGGACCAATAGGCAAAGCAGAAAAGAATATAAGTTATGAAATAAAAACCCTTTTTAATACATGGAACTTCCTTTAAAAAATTTCAGGAAATAAATGACTTATAGAACTTGCGAAAAATCATTTACAAGATGAGACAGACCTCCCTAGAACCTAGTCTAAGTGGGTACAAGAGCTACTACAAGATGGTGCATAGCTGAAGAGGACACAACTCCCACCATAGAAAAGAAATAGGAGCTGCTGGAAGATCACCGCCATCTTGAACCTGTGGAACATCACCAACCCTGAAACCAGACTATACCCAAAAAGGTATAGCAAGAGTAGAATCAGTACAAACACACGTACTGGTAGGCATCATGGGTTGACCCAAATTCACTCCTACCATCATTTAGAAATCAAGATAAAATACATTAGTTAAATAATTCAACCCTTTTCACAATTGCCTTTATCAATCCCCCCTTCCTTCAGAACCAACCTTCCTAACCTTTTGATGCCAACTCCACCACCCTAGTCTTATCCCTGACAGCTAGGACTTCCCAAGTCTCACTAACCTTTACCAATATCCGTGTACATACCTGGACTACCCTTTCCTTACCCAACCCAACTTCCTTGACTAGACATTCAGACTTAACCCGGCTAACTGCCCAACCAAACCACTTATACCCGTAGTATTACTTACCAGTGTATGGACTCTTTATGGACCTCTAGAACAACCTTCTAACCTGTTTATAACAACCGGCAACTATAACCCCAGACTCTCAGTCTTCCTCCCAATTTATCAACCATACCAAATCCACCTAGCCACCATTGACACATTTAATGACAACCATAGAGTTACATCTAAATCCCTTTTTTTTTTTTTTATTCCATAACCCGGACCCTACAAGGATCCCCTAACCACACCTAAGTGTTTAATAGGTTACCCCGGTCTACACTAAGACTGACCCTTAGCTTATCAACCACAAGTAATCCCTGACCACCATTAACACACTAAATGACGATAATATATGTATAATTAACCTCCCTTTTTACATAGTCCGGACCCACTCCGGGATCCCTCTAATAATATCTAAGTGTTAGCATAACAAACCTGGTCTACACCAAGACTAAATATAAATATGTATAATATCTCGGCCTCTCATGGACCATATGCAATTTTTACAGTTCAAGAATACAGCCCGGTCTGCTCATAGAACCTTCGTAAGAATACAACAATGCAATAAAATAAATCCATACCAGGCGTGGTACCCGAGCTAAGCATTATGAGATTCTCGTACCATACATAGTACCCGAGCCAACCATTAGTATACCCATACCAAGCGTGGTACCCGAGCCAACCAAATGTCACACAGAAATCCACAGTCACAAACAATGGACAATCAACACTTGTAAACTAACAAGCAATAATACCTAGTTTATTTCACAAGACTGATAACAGGACCCTTAGACATTTGATGTGCCGCTAATTTACGTCACTTTTGACTCCTTTAAACTAAGAACAATCGTACGTTTTCAAGCAACCGTTGTCGTTTTTGATGTTTTTATGTTGTATTTTCAGGAAATGGAGACAAACGCGGAAACGGAAGGAAATACTAGAAAAAGAGGATTCTGCCTAAGAGTGACGGCCTGAGTGACGGTCCGTCACACATGTGACGGTCCGTCACCAAGACCGTCGCATAGAGGCAGTGCCACTGCCTAAGGTTGACGGTCCAGGCGACGGTCCGTCAAGGCAGTGACGGTCCGTCACCAAGACCGTTGCATAGAGGCAGTGCCACTGCCTAAGGTTGACGGTCCAGGCGACGGTCCATCAAGGCAGTGACGGTCCGTCAGCCTGACCGTCGCACCAAGACAGTAGCGTGCCAATGACTGTCCGCGTGAAGGACTCCTAACCCGTTTTGGATTTGGTTTCTTTGACTCCTATAAATACCCTATGTTAGGTTTTATTTTAGGGAGTTCACCCATTAGTTTAAAACACGTTTTTAGTTGTTTTTGAGATCAAGAAACACGTTTGCTCTTCTTGAATTCGTGTTCTTGATTCGTTCTTGAGTTCTTGGTTTTTCTTGTTCTTGGATTATTGAAGGGTATTTTCATCATATTGTAAGAATCTTCTTTCCTTTATTATGAATTTCTTCTTTTCTTCTTCGAGCATGAGTAACTAAAACTCCCGCAACTAGGGTTGTGGGAGCCATGGCTAAAGTAGCGATATAGATTCCGGGTAGCGACGGGTTCAATTTACATGTAGTCACGTTGTTAATCATACGTTATGTCACGTTTTCTAGTGGTTGCAAACATTAGAACATCCCTAGGTTTAATTTGCTTGAGTAAAGAGATTAAAACCGGGAAACTTGATTAACGACAAGGATTCGAGACTACCAACTCTCGTCTTACGATTAATGCCGTAACTGGATTACTCTACTTGATGTTTAGGATTGAAATCTAAAAAGCACATCTTTTCGAGGTCGAGAGAATAGAAAAGGAAATTGGTTTATTTGGTCGAGAGACGTTTAGATGATACAATTGACGCAATCACATCGTGACACGCATATAGAAAGAACCCGGTTAAGCCTAGAAGCGACATTGTTACAACGCCATGGTGAACACGTCCCTAGTTCATTCTTTCCTACTGATTACTTCTCTACAATATTGTTGCTTTTGTTCACGTTGATTACAAACCCCCCCCTTTATTTACCGGAAACTATTGACCATTAGTCACATATTTCACTAAAGACTTAATCTTCACCATATTCTCTGTGGGATTCGACCCCAACCTTGTTGGGTTCTTTACTTGACTACGACCGCTTACGCTTTGTTAATTTGAGGTGTAGTTTGGGCGTTATCAAAAAGTGGTGCCGTTGCCGGGGAATACGGTTTTTGATTAAGTCTAGTGTGTTTATTTGACTCTTAGTCATAATTTCCTGCTTTACGTTTATTTGTTGTTTTTGTTTTTGAGAGGGTACAGATTTGTGCATGCCAAGTACCCAAAGCTCGGGTGAATCAACAGTACCTTACGACCCCGAGCTTGCGAGAACATTAAGGCAGAATATGGCCGCACAAAACGAGGCAGCAAGGATCGCTGCAGAACTGCAGGCCCAACAAAATCTGAATGCTGGTGGTCTGCTGGATGATGTCGCACGGAATGATGAGGATCTCGATCTAGATGGAGCTGGCGCTACGGGCGCCATTGTTCTTCCTCCGCTAGCGCCCGGGGCCAAGTTCAACATTACCAGCACGATGATTCAGCTGTTGAACTTGAGAGGAGTATTCCGGGGTGTAGCTGGTGATGATCCGAACCGTCACTTGATGAACTTCGTGGGCATCTGCAAGTCATTCGAACTGCCGGGAGTGAGTCAGACAGCGATCAGGCTCAGGTTGTTTCCGTTGTCTCTGTCTGATGAGGCAGCGTTGTGGTTGACAGAGCTGACCCCCGACTCTATCGCAACTTGGGGAGAGTTGAAAGGAGCTTTCCTAGAAAGGTTCTTTCCTCCCTCAAGGATGATACAGTTGAGAGACGAGATCAGCAATTTCAGGCAACAACCGCACGAAGCATTACATAAGACTTGGCTGAGGTTCAAGAAGAAGCTGACACAATGCCCTAACCATCAGCTGAACGACGAGTTTTTGATGCAGACTTTCTACAGGGCACTGAATTCGGCTACCAAGCCGACGTTAGACAACGCAGCAGGTGGAGCGTTTATGGGTCGCACTTTTGCCGACGCCACAGCTATTTTGGATAGGCTCACCAAAACCAACAGGGCCTGGCACACACGAGATTCAGAGGTTGCAGCTAGCACCTATACCGTTGGTATGTCAGCAGAACAGCGTAGGAAAGAGGAGGAGCGCGACCAAGACATGGCGCATCTGAAAACACAGTTGGATCTCCTGACAAAGCACTTGTGCTCAGGAGGTATGGAGAAGGTGCAAGCTGTGGGTTCCCAAGGTATGGAGACTGAGGAAGCAAATTACTTGGGGGGTTTCCAGGCCAATGGCCAGGGAAACCAAGGTCGGAATTATCAGCGAGACAACCACTATGAGAAAAGTGGCTACAAAGAGCGCGACCAAGGAAATTGGAGGAACAACACCGATAGAGGTGGGTTGTGTATACCACCTGGTAATCGGGATAAAACTGGCAGCGAGGCCGAGACGTCCAAACTTGAGAACATGATGGCGAAGATGTTGCTTAAGGTGGAATCGACTGACTCTGGAGTAAAGGCAATGCGGACTGAGTTATCAACATTGAGTCAGGTAGTGGAGTCACACTCAACCGCGATCAAGCAACTAGAGCAGCAAGTGGGTCACATCTCGGCATCTCTAAACCCAAGGAAAATAGGTACCTTGCCGAGCGACACCACTCATTCGAGGAATGATGCAAGCTGTATGGCGATCACCACAAGGAGCGGAAAAATATTACCGGAATCACATCCGGAAGTTCAGACTCAAGGTGATGTTGCGAATGATGAAGAGGCGGTAGAGGAGGAAACTCCAAAGCCCGCGGAGAAACGCAAGGAAGCTGAAAAGCTCCTAACTATGATGCCTCGACCACCACCTCCGTTCCCACAGCGTTTGAAGAAGAAAGCTGACGATGGTAAGTTCCTGAACTTCATGACCATGCTGAAGCAGATTTCAATAAACATACCATTGGTGGAAGCGCTGGAACAAATGCCCGGTTATGCCAAGTTCATGAAGGACTTGATTACAAAGAAGAGGTCGGTAAGTTATGAACCGGAAGACAACCTCCACCACTGCAGCACTATTTCTTCTAGGTCATTAGTCGAAAAGAAGGAAGATCCAGGTGCGTTTATTGTTCCCTGCACTGTTGGGAAGCTCAACTTCGGGAAAGCATTGTGCGATCTGGGTGCTAGCATCAACTTGATGCCGCTAGCCGTCTACAAACAACTGGGTTTGGGAGCTCCTAAACCAACATCCATAAGAGTGATGATGGCTGACCGTTCAGTAAAGCGACCTGTAGGGATATTGTCCGATGTGCTAGTAAAGATCGGTAAGCTTATCTTCCCAGCTGACTTTGTGATCTTGGATTGCGAAGTGGATTTCGAAGTTCCTATAATCTTGGGACGACCATTGCTAGCCACAGCAAGAGCATTGGTTGACATGGAGAAAAACGAACTGACCTTCCGATTGAACAATGAAGTGGTCAAGTTCGATGTGTCCAAATTGATGAAGCAACCAAGTGACATGAGGGTGGTCGCGGTCATAAATGCTATTGAGGAAGTTCCTGCGGATGCACAACTTGAAGAGAAGGGCGTGGTCGAGACTCTAGCTGTGGTAAGAAGGATGATGCGAGAGCATAAACATGTAGAGGAAGGCGGTGAAAATAAATCAAGAAAACGAAAACACCGCAAGAGAATCTGCAAAGAAAGAGCGAAGAAGTTATCGCGACTAGCGATGGAGCCCAAAGAGGAAGCTGGAACGCCACACTCCATCGAGTTTTCCTGCTTTGGAGACCCTGGCGGTCTCCAACATCATTCCAGAATCTGAGTCATATCGACTTCACAGGTATTCCTTTGTTCTCACAGTTTTTAATTTTCATATGTATGCATTGGGGACAATGCATGAGTCTAAGTTGAGGGTGTGGGGAAACCTGTGAGTCACCACCGAGGGTTTTTGTTGCCGAGTTCTTTTCCCTCCGGTGTGCTACCTAGTAGAACCGGCATGTTTAGGTTGTTTATTTTAAATTTTTTTAGTGTCTATAGCAAAGCATGCGATTTCTTATCAAAGTAGCGCCCCTTTAAAAAAATTTCTGGTTTTGAGCTTATGTTGAAACGATTGACTGTCTGGATCCTTGTTTGTCATTGTGTGATTATGAGTAGAATGAGTATGCTTAAGCCGAGCGGTTGTTTGATAGTTGGTAGCGATATAGTTTCTTGGTGCCAAGAGTGTGTGAGCGTATTTTGTATAAATTCTTACTCTGTGCATGCATCTAGAACTTGCCCGGTCTATTTTGTTAAGTTTGAAGTTTGGTTGCTTAGGAAAGGATCACAGGCCCTTTTTGTGTGCAGTCCACTTAACCGATAAGACCGTCCAAAATAATCCTTTGATCCCTGTTTGAGCCATAATTGACCTTATTCTTTCAATAACCTGTCACCATTCCCGTTTAACTTTGAATCCCTATTTTGGCCCTGGTCCTGCCATGGACATCGTGCACCTCACGCAGGCAATCAGCCTAAGTTGAGGGTGGCTACTACAGAGGTGAATGATAAGAAAAAGAGGATGGAGAAGATTGGTTGTGAATAGAATGAAAATTCGGGTGTGTGCCTAAGAAAAGAAAAATAAAAAGAAGTGAAAAAGATCGAAAAAGTAACAAAAAGAATTTTCAAAATAAAGAGGCCGCACCTGTAGCTAGAGAGAAGGAAATAAAAAGGCGAATAAGGATGGACAAAGTAAAGTATGTGTTAAGAAGACGCCGGTAGTTCCAAGGAGGGCTTAGTCACTAACCCCTAAATGTATCCTACCTGCACCTGAAGCCTCATTACAAGCCAAAACAAGTCCTGTAGTGATCCTGAGCGGCTTTCTGAAGAACCGAAATAGAATAGTAAGGGCAAGCCTATGGTATCGCATGTGCATTGTTTGAAATCGTTTGTGAGTGTGAGCGCTTACCTAGTCCCAAATCTTGTGTGAGGGATTTCTTCGTGGTGAGGGCACCAAGATGTCTGTGTTGTCTATTGATTGTTAGGATAGCTGCGCGTGTGAATGTAGAATGTTCTATCATATCGGAATGACATGTTTGGATCCTTGCAAGTTAGTGTTTCATACATTCGTGTGCTACGAGGGAGCTTGATTTAATTGAATAAGTTTTGAATGACCATGAGTTGCTAGAGACATGAGTTCGTGTATTAGTTGAGTCGTTTTATTGTTTTATGTCATGTTGCTTGAGGACAAGCGAACGTCTTAAGTTGAGGGTGTTGATGTGCCGCTAATTTACGTCACTTTCGACTCCTTTAAACTAAGAACAATCGTACGTTTTCAAGCAACCATTGTCGTTTTTGATGTTTTTATGTTGTATTTTCAGGAAATGGAGACAAACGCGGAAACGGAAGGAAATACTAGAAAAAGATGATTCTGCCTAAGAGTGACGGCCTGAGTGACGGTCCGTCACACATGTGACGGTCCGTCACCAAGACCGTCGCATAGAGGCAGTGCCACTGCCTAAGGTTGACGGTCCAGGCGACGGTCCGTCAAGGCAGTGACGGTCCGTCACCAAGACCGTCGCATAGAGGCAGTGCCACTGCCTAAGGTTGACGGTCCAGGCGACGGTCCGTCAAGGCAGTGACGGTCCGTCAGCCTGACCGTCGCACCAAGGCAGTAGCGCGCCAACGGCTGTCCGCGTGAAGGACTCTTAACCCGTTTTGGATTTGGTTTCTTTGACTCCTATAAATACCCTATGTTAGGTTTTATTTTAGGGAGTTCACCCATTAGTTTAAAACACGTTTTTAGTTGTTTTTGAGATCAAGAAACACGTTTGCTCTTCTTGAATTCGTGTTCTTGATTCGTTCTTGAGTTCTTGGTTTTTCTTGTTCTTGGATTATTGAAGGGTATTTTCATCATATTGTAAGAATATTCTTTCCTTTATTATGAATTTCTTCTTTTATTCTTTGAGCATGAGTAAATAAAACTCCCGCAACTAGGGTTGTGGGAGCCATGGCTAAAGTAGCGATATAGATTCCGGGTAGCGACGGGTTCAATTTACATGTAGTCACGTTGTTAATCATACGTTATGTCACGTTTTCTAGTGGTTGCAAACATTAGAACATCCCTAGGTTTAATTTGCTTGAGTAAAGAGATTAAAACCGGGAAACTTGATTAACGACAAGGATTCGAGACTACCAACTCTCGTCTTACGATTAATGCCGTAACTGGATTACTCTACTTGATGTTTAGGATTGAAATCTAAAAAGCACATCTTTTCGAGGTCGAGAGAATAGAAAAGGAAATTTGTTTATTTGGTCGAGAGACGTTTAGACGATACAATTAACGCAATCACATCGTGACACGCATATAGAAAGAACCCGGTTAAGCCTAGAAGCGACATTGTTACAACGCCATGGTGAACACGTCCCTAGTTCATTCTTTCCTACTGATTACTTCTCTACAATATTGTTGCTTTTGTTCACGTTGATTACAAACCCCCCCCCTTTATTTACCGGAAACTATTGACCATTAGTCACATATTTCACTAAAGACTTAATCTTCACCATATTCTCTGTGGGATTCGACCCCAACCTTGTTGGGTTCTTTACTTGACTACGACCGCTTACGCTTCGTTAATTCGAGGTGTAGTTTGGGCGTTATCAACATTCCTAAATCATTTCCTAAGCATACAATTCATACGATACCTAGACAAAAGTACACAGCATACAATGTATACAGGAATCAATAATCATCACCTAACCTATTCCGGGTACACAATGAACCGTTAAATCCCGTCCGAAGGCTAACCTCGAATCACCCTTTTAAATATGCCATTAGATACCTTTATTCCTGATCCTCCTCCTAGGACCGAGATACAACATGGAAAAACCTCCCCTAGCCTTGGAAACACAGCTATTACGATATTCTAATTATACTGATTCATTTCCTAGAACTTCCGTTCCTTGCACATTAGTTAATTACTAACCCCTCCCGGTTCCTCGAACCTTCCTGACATTCTAGTCCCTGTATTTTATTAGCAAAACTATACCAAAATAAGGATACACCCAGAATATCACAATGCATTATCATAAATCTACTATTTCCAGTTCAATAAAACAACCCAACAATCTTCCTCCAGACTCCGTGCCTGAAGACTTAAACATGGATTCTCCATTTTATTCTACACAATAAATAGGATATGAAAGCGTTCAAATCTACTCTTTGAAGAAAACCTAGCCTACCTGGATGTCGAGCAGCTGTTCCATGCCTTTCTGGCTCTGTGAAGGCATTCCCTGACGATTTTGCAGGCCTAAATCCATATTTTCACGTCCTTTTAGCTGCAATCCCTCCTCCTTATGGCTCCTAAGCCTTGGTGCAACCTAGGAAGGTTCTTGTAGAAACCCTCGTATGGTTTTCAATTGAGGAGGAGAATTCTTTAAAAACCCATCGTGAGGCTACTGCCTCCCAGTCCTCTACTATAGTAGTTGACCTTCCGCTATGGTGATACCGCTATAGAGGAATAAATACCACTATAGTGGAGTGACGTCAGCCTGGAGAATTTCCAAAAATCGGAAATTTTCCATCAAGTCACCCCACTTAACACAACCGTAATTTTTAATTAATTCCCGAAATTTTCTACTTCGTGATTTCTAAAATAACGACGGATTCGGTGTTGGAGGTTAAGGGTTGTTCTTGAGAAAAATCATGATTTGGATGGAAATTAGGAGTTATAATTCCCAATTTTTTGTAGAAAGAAGTAATGGGGTACTTTGGGTATGTAGATCTGGACTTGGAATGTCAAAAATGAAATTTTAGGTCAAGGGGCGCCATTGTTGCACCCTTGAAGTTTTTGGAACAATGAATACCACTATAGTGGTTGGGCTTCGATGTTGTGGTCCTTCTACGGCAGATATTTTTCTGCTGTAGAGGACAATCGTCTGCTATAGCGGAAGGCCGCGAACCAGCAGATCCCCAAGCTGACACTAAAAAAAATTCCTCTTTTTCTTAATCCCTTATGCCTTATCGAGTTCTAATCCCGCCTTTTTGTTACATTACAGGTTATCACACCCAATGGCTGAAGGATAATTGCATGTATATCCTTATGAGAATTTTGCCGACAAAGATAGTCGGGAGAGGTTCATGGATTACCGGAGACTAGGATTTTGCTATGAGAGGGGGTGTAAAATGGTAGGGATAGATGGGAAAGCAGCTGCCTTCCATCGCAGACTTCAAGAGTTTAACTGGGGCTCGTTGGCAGTGGCTCCCCCTCCTGCTCGGACAGGCTGGGTATGGGAGTTCTACGCCATTCTTCCTATAGTCCATTGGGATGAGCCCAACCCCACCATCCGTATCTGGGGAGTGGATGTCCTTGTGGACATTCAGACTATCAATGAGGTGCTAGGAGTGCCTCATGTCTACAATGTTACATACGAGGCCAAGGCTAGACTTTAAGATATGACATGGTTGAGAGATACTCTGGTAGAGGAAGAGGAAGAGATCAGGTCTACTTGCCCAGTCCTGAGGGCATCACTAGTTCTTACTTCTCTGCTAATACTAGGAGGTGGTTAAACTTGGTATCTCAAAGAATCCGCATGTAGGCCAACAAGACTAATGTGACCTATGCCCGGGCCCTGGTCATGCAGGGCATTATCATAAATGTGAGGGAATAAATCATCTTTGAGTGGAAGGAACTCTACCGGGGTTATAGGAAGGGCCCCTATCTTCCGGGCTTGGTGTCTGAATTATGCAGGTGGGTTGGAGTGCCTGAGGACCATACCGACTTGGAGGTGGCTATGGATGACCCCTTCGACCCTCTTCGGGTAAAGGTAGTCTTTTTTATAAAGAAGAGAAAAGTGGAGGAAGCAGGAAGCAGTTAGTCGGTCGAGGATACCGACGATGATGATGATGATGACACTTCTGCCAATTCCCAGCCTCAGCTCCCGATCACTAGCACCCAGCTAGAGGAGACTTTGGCCGCAGTTCAGAGGTTCACCGAGGGCACCGCCGCTGGAGATACAGCCTCGCCCTCTTCTGCTCAGGAATTGGTAACACTCCGCAGGGAGTTAGAGAAGGAGAAGAAGAAAAGGCGCTCTTGGGACCGCATGTTTTCCCGAATGTCGAAGACCGTCAAGGTCATGTTCTCTTGCATTACCTCGGGCCAAGAGCTTCCCACTCTGTAGCCTGAGGATATGCAGGAGTTCCCCTTCCTGAGCGATGATGAGGCTTAGGATCTCCCCTCACCCTTTACTTTCAGACATTTACAGCTTTTTGGGTTTTGCCCCCGTTTGGGGATAATTAAGACGATGTTCCCTTTCCCCGTTTCCCTTTGTTTTGAAATACGTGGATGCTAATTTCAGACACTATTTCCCTTTCTATGTAATACTAGATTAGTTCTATAGCTAATTTCCTTGTTTTCCTTTGCAATTCATAGCTTAACTATTGCATTTTTTAGCCCCGGGAATGAATAAAAAACACCGGGAAAATAGGGCAGGCGTTTTGTCCCGCATCCCTATGCTATGGCGGTTGTCACTCTGCTAAAGCGAAACCACTATAGCATAGAAAATACCACTATAGAGGGATCACCATAGTTGTGCCATCTGCTATGGCATTCACAACGGTAACCGTCCAAAAATTGTACTTTTCAACAAAGTGTGCTCGTTCCCTTTCCCGGTTATCATTATTTAACCCATTTATCCCGCCATGGTCTTAAACAACCCTCAAGACCATTCCTGGTAATGCACAGACTGAAACTTAGCATCAAATTATCATAAATCATGAATCAATTACACAAGCATTGATCTCAACAGTACGTCCCTGCTATCAAGCGTAAATGACCCCATTGTTCCCATGGTTCCTAACCAAGTCCCGACTGTCCTGAAACTGGAGTTTACCCACAGTCATAATTCATTTTCCCTCACCATCTTGACCAATGATGAGCCTTTTTTTCGAAAACTTAAATACCTTCAAACTCACAATTTCATAACAAGGCAACCAATCATATACGAATCAAATAAGTCATGCCAGCATTGTAATACACAAACAATTCAGTTCCAGGTTACAACAAAAATCAAACCACATCAATTGCTCTATATCCGTCCCATGGATGACCCCTAGCGATCACCCATGCCTTACCACAACCTCTCAGGCCAGATACGAATTGGAACCTTCCCGATTCCAATCCTTCTTGCTTTCCCATTATATTCGGAGTCCAACGACATCCTTCACCTTGTTGAGATACCAATTGGATTCGACAGATACCAATTGGACTTAACTCATACAAGCAAGTAAACGAAGCGCATGAAAGGAATGAAAGAAAGGATATTTCCTAGAATGCTTCATTGCTTCCCAAGAATTAGATGTGGATGTCAACACACCAATCCGCAGGACTCTATTCGATATTTTGCTCTTGTACTGGGAGATCGGTAACCTAGGCTCTGATACCATTTGTCACGACCCAACTACCGGGCCACGCGGGGACCTACTCTAATCCACCTAGATAGGAGAATCCTTACCACCCGGACCAACAGGCAAAGCAAAAACGAACATAAGTCATGAAATAAAAATCTTTTTTAATACATGGAACTTCCTTTACAAAATTTTAGGAAATAAATGACTTATAGAAATTGCGGAAAATCATTTACAAGATGAGACATCCCTTCCTAGAACCTAGTTTAAGCTGGTACAAGAGATAGTTGAAGAGGACACAACTCCCACCATAGAAAAGAAATAGGAGCTGCTGGAAGATCACAGCCATCCTAAACATGTGGAACATCACCAACCATGCAACCAGACTATACCCAAAAAGGTATAGCAAGAGTAGAATCAGTACAAACACACGTACTTGTAGGCATCATCGGTTGACCCAGATTAACTCCTACCATCATATAGAAATCAAGATAAAATACATTAGTTAAATACTTCAACCCCTTTCACAATCGCCTTTATCAACCCCCTTCCTTTCGGAACCAACCTTCCTAACCTTTTGCTGCCAACTCCACCACCCTAGTCTTATCCCTGACAGCTAGGACTTCCCAAGTCTCACTAAACTTTACCAGTATCCATATCCATGCATGGACTACCCTTCCCTTACCTAAGCCAACTACCTTGACTAGACATTCAGACTTAATCCGGCTAACTGCCCAACCAAACCACTTATACCCGTAGTATTACTTACAAGTGTCTCGACTCTTTACGGATCTCTAGGACAACCTTACAACCTGTTTATAACAACCAGAAACTACAAACCCAGACTCTAAGTCTTCTTCCCAATTTATCAACCATACAAAATCCACCTAGCCACCATTGACACATTTCATGACAACCATAGAGTTACATCAAAATCTCTTTTTTTTTGTTTTTATTCCACAACCCGGACCCTCCAAGGATCCCCTAACCACACCTAAGTGCTTAACAGATTATCCCAGTCTACATCAAGATCAACCCTTAGCTTATTAACCACAAGTAATCCCTGACCGCCATTGACACGCTAAATAATGACAATATATGTATAATTAACTTCCCTTTTTACATAGTCCGAACCCACCCCGGGATCCCCCTAAGAACATCTAAGTGTTAGCATGAAAAACCTAGTCTACACCAAGACCAAATATAAATTAGTATAATATCTCGGCCTCTCATGGACCATATGTAATTTTCACAGTTCAAGAATACAGCCCAGTCCGCTCATAGAACCTTCGCAGGAATAAAACATTACAATAAAATAAACCCATACCAGGTGTGGTACCTGAGCCAACTATTTTTTCACGACCCAACTATCGGGCCGTGCAAGCACCTACTCTAATCCACCTAGATAGGAGAACCCTTACCACCCCAACCAACAGACAAAGCAAAAAAGAACATAAGTCATGAAATAAAAACCCTTTTTAATACATGGAACTTCCTTTACAAAATTTTAGGATATAAACGACTTATAGAACTTGCGAAAAATCATTTACAAGATGAGACAACTCTCTCTAGAGCCTAGTCTAAGCTGGTACAAGAGCTACTACATGATGGTATATAGCTGAAGAAGACACAATCCACCATAGAAAAGAAATAGGAGCTGCTAGAAGATCACCGCCATCCTGAACCTGTGGAACATCACCAACCCTATAACTAGACTATACCCAAAAAGGTATAGCAAGAGTAGAATCAGTACAAACACACGTACTAGTAGGCATCATCGGTTGACCCAAATTCACTCCTACCATCATATAGAAATCAAGATAAAATACATCAGTTAAATAATTCAACCATTTTCACAATCGCCTTTATCAACCCCTCCCCTTGGAACCAACCTTCCTAACCTTTTGCTGCCAACTCCACCACCCTAGTCTTATCCCTGACAGCTAGGACTTCCCAAGTCTCACTTACTACTAAACTTCCTAAGTCTCACGAACCTTTACCAATATCCGTTTCCATGCCTGGACTACCCTTACCTTACCCAAGCCAACTACCTTGACTAGATATTCAGACTTAACCTGGCTAACTGCCCAACCAAACCACTTATACCCGTAGTATTACTTACCAGTGTATGGACTCTTTATGGACCTCTAGAACAACCTTCTAACCTGTTTATAACAACTGGCAACTATAACCCCAGACTCTCAGTCTTCCTCCCAATTTATCAACCATACCAAATCCACCTAGCCACCATTGACACATTTCATGACAACCATAAAGTTACATCTAAATTCCCTTTTTTTTGTTTTTATTCCATAACCCGAACCCTTCAAGGATCCCTTAACCATACCTAAGTGTTTAACAGGTTACCCCAGTCTACACCAAGATTGACCCTTAGCTTATTAACCACAAGTAATCCCTGACCGCCATTGACACGCTAAATAATGACAATATATGTATAAATAACCTCCTTTTTTACATAGTCCAGAACCACCACAGGATCCCCCTAATAATATCTAAGTGTTAGTATGACAAACCCGATCTACACCAAGACCAAATATAAATTAGTATAATATCCCAGCCTCTCATGGACCATATGCAATTTTCACAGTTCAAGAATATAGCCCAGTCCGCTCATAGAACCTTCACAAGAATACAATAATACAATAAAATAAACCCGTACCAGGCGTGGTACCCAAGCCAACCATTAGTATACCCTTACTAGGCGTGGTACCTGAGCCAACCGAATGTCATACAGAAATCAACAGTCACAAACAATGGACAATCAACACTTGTAAACCAACAAGCAATAACACCTAGTTCATTTTACAAGACTGATAACAGGACCCTTAGACATTCCTAAATCATTCCCTAAGCATACAACTCATACGATACCTAGACAAAAGTACATAACATACAATGCATACAGGAATCAATAACCATAACCTACCCTATTCTGGGTACACAATGAACCGTTAAATTCTGTCCGAAGACTAACCCCTAATCACCCCTTTAAACATGCCATTAGATACCTTTATTCTTGACCCTCATCTTAGGACCGAGATACAACATGGGAAAACCTCCCCTAACCTTGGAAACACAACCATTATAATATTCTAATTATACCAATTCATTTCCCAGAACTTCCATTCCTTACATATTAGTTAATTACTAACCCGTCCTGGTTCGCCAAACCTTCTCGACATTCTAGTCCAAGTATTTCATTAGCAAAACCATAACAAAATAAGTATACACCCAGAATATCACAACGTATTATCACAAATCTACTATTCCAGTTCAACCAAACAACCCAACAATCTTCCTCCAGACTCCATGCCCGAAGGCCTAAACATGGATTCTCCCTTTCATTCTACACAATAAAGAGGAAATAAAAGCGGTCAAATCTACTCTGTGAAGAAAAACTAGCCTACCTGGATACTGAGAAGCTATTCCATGCCCTTTCTGGCTCTGTGAAGGCATTCCCTGACGATTCTGTAGGCCCAAATCTGTAGTTTCGCGTCCTTTTAGCTGGAATCCCTCCTCCTCATGGCTCCCAAACCTTGGAGCAGCCTAGAAAGATTTTTGGAGAAACCCTCGTATGATTTCCAACTGAGGAGGAGAATTCTTTTATTAAAAACTCATCTTGAGGCTACTGCCTCCCATCCCTCCGCTATAGCGGTTGACCTTCCGCTATGGCGGTACTGCTATAGTGGAATAAATATCGCTATAGCAGAGTGACGTCAGCCCAGATAATTTTCAAAAATCTAAAATTTTCTGTCACATCACCCTACTTTATTCAACTATAATTTTAATTAATTCCTGAAATTTTTGACTTCGTGATTACTAAAATAATGATGGATCTGGTCGTTACACATAAGCATCCAGATGTCTTCACAAGTGGTTTCTATCTCCCATGAAACTACATTCTTTTTCAGTACCATATCCATCATATTTTTTGCATCTGATAAGACTTGCACTTTTGACCTTCCTTTTTCCCTAGCATTTTCAAATGTCATACAAATTGCTATTGCCTCATTAGTCAAGGCCTTCCCTACAAATTGAATTGGGGTGACAAAGGCTTGAAGTAGGTTACCACAGCTATCCATACACACCACTCCGATGCTTGCCATCTTCTTCTCCATTTGTAAGCTAGCATCTGCAAACAGAATAACACCATCTTGTGCTACAATAATATTTTTATCATTAGTGCAAACAAGTATAAGCATAGAAGATGAGTTTCGAAGAAAATTATTTTCATATTCATGGAAATCAAAAAGAGCATTATTGACAGTATCATTTGGGTTAGAAATTTCTCCATTGAAACATTTTGAATTTCTAGCCTTCCAAATCTGCCACATGATAGAAATACTTAACTTTATAATCTCAATAGATTTAGGATATTGCTTAGTATTTCTAAATATGTCATTCCACCAACTAGCAAAATCTAGAGTGTTTTCTAAATTAGGCCAATTAATGGGGAAAATTTTCCAAACTAATTAGGCATTTAAAAAGTATGTGATCGATAGTTTCACTTTCTATCCCACAACTTTTACATACTTCACACGTGTTTCTCAATATTCTAGAGATTACATGGTTGACTGGTAAGACATTCAACATGCACTTTCTAATGAAGTGTTTATACTTATTTTTAATATTCATAGACCATAGGAAATTTCAAAACTCTTTCAAAAAAGAATGATGAATAGATTGGGGTCTCATGCTTCTCTCTTGTCTACATCTATCTATCTCTCTAGCTAAGTGATAGCTGGATTTGACCTATACTTTCCGAATTTAGTATGATGTCAGATAATCTTATCTGACGATCCCGTAGTGGAAATAGGTATAGAAATTATTGCCTGGATGTCATCTGGGTAAACCATTTCTGAAGCTCTTGCATATTCTAAGTGTAAGTAGTGTGGTCTATGAGGTCATTCACTTTTAGCTCTAGATCCATTAGTGGATGACCGCTACTAGGCATAAAACCATTAGAGTTGGGAATCCAAGGGTCTGTCCAAAATTTAATACTATATCCCAATCCTACCCTCCATCTAATAACTTTTTTTTGAAGATTTCTACCCCAAATAATACTTTTCCAGATCCAAGATCTAGTAGAGGAGTAAGTAGCATTGAGGAAAGACGTACGGTTGAAATACTTACTTTTGAGGATTCTAAAGAGTCGGGATTCTTCTTTGTTCAAGATTCGCCAAGCTAATTTAGCCAACGACGCATGATTGAAGGATTTTAAGTCTCTAAATCCTATTCCCCTTTTAGACTTGGCTACGCAGAGATTCTCCCATTTCTCAAAGTGCATTTTCTTTCAATCCTCATCATGTCTCCACCAACAATTAGATAAAATGGTCGTGATATCTTCACATAATATGTCAGGAAATTGAAAACAAGATAAAGCGTAGGAAGGGATAGCAGATAGGATAGACTTAAGCATCACCTCTTTACCTGCAGGACTCAAGAAGTTATTTTTCCACCCTTTAATCTTAGTTTTTACTATATCTTTGATGTAATTCAACATTTTTTTCTTGGACCTTCCAACTATTGCAGGTAACCCCAAATATAAATCTAAGTTATCCCTTTGTAAATGTCCTAGTTCTGCTATAATACCATCTTTCTCAACATCAGGAGTATTTTTAATAAAGAAAATAGTTGATTTAGTGAAGTTCACCTCCTGACCTGAGCACTCTTCATAAATTCATAAGCAGCATTTTGGCTAAGGGCATTGCAAAATATAAAAGAGTCATCAGCGAAGAACAAATGATTTACAGTAAGCCCACCTCTAACTAAGCTTAGAACCTGTATTTCTCCCCGAAGTTCCGCTTGATTTAGGAGTCTTGAGAGACCTTTGACGCATAATAAGAAAAGATAAGGCAATAAAGGATCCCCTTGCCTAAGTCTAGGTTTCACTTCCCCTGCTATATCCCCATTAATATTAAATCTATAAATTGGGGTAGTAATACATTGCATAATCCATGTCACAAAAGTCTCGTGAAACCCCATCTTAATCGGTAGTTTATAGATGTAGAACCACTCAACTTGATCATAAGATTTCGCCATATCTAATTTCAGAGCCATAAATTTTTATTTTCTATGTCTTTTATTTTTTAGAATATGGAATAAACTCATGTGCAATAATAACATTATCAATAATCTATCTTTTACCAATAAAAGTAGATTGGTTTAGGGAAATAATATTGGAAAGATAATTCTTGAGTCTATTTGTAATAATCTTTGAAATAATTTTATAAACTGTAGAACATAAGCTAATGGGTCTGAACTATCTAACGTCACTACGATTTTTCACTTTAGAGATCACAGTTATAAAGGTTTGGTTCCAGGAGGGTAGTAGGTATCCTAAATTAAAGAAACTTCTCACGGCCTCGCAGATATCCCTAAATAAAGTGGTCAAGTACTTTCGGAAGAAAAATGGGGTCATACCATCTATTCCTGGAGCTTTTAAAGGATGCATATCAAAAATAACTCTTTTAATCTCCTCCTCTGTTACTTCTCTAATAAGCCTCTTGTTGATGGGGTAGTCTACTAGAGGGGGAATTAAATTTAGGATGGGGTCAAAATTAGTAGGTCGAGAGGTAGTAAATAAATTCTTGTAAAAGTTCTCTATTTCCTTTACAATATCACTAGGTTCAGAGATCCATTGACCATCATCTAGTTTAGGTCCTTTAATGTTATTACATTTGCGCCTCCATATGGTCTTCATATAAACGAAAGAAGTATTTTTATTGCCTTCTTGAAGTCAAAAACCTCTAGATTTTTCTTTACAGTAAGCTTCTTCGTCCTTATACGCCTGTCCTAATTCTTTTCAAAGCAGCTTCAATTTATTAATATCGAAGTTATTAGAGTCATATCTAAGATCATCACTTCTCTCCTTAATACCTTTGATCCTTTTCATAGAATTTTCCTTAACCCCTCTGAGCCAAGCTAGTAACGAGTTTTTACAATTTTGAACTTCAAGCTAACTTTTCCTTTCTCATCCCCTCCTACTTCTCTATTCCAAAATCGGGTCATCGTCAAATTTACTTCTTCCTTCTCACTCCACCATTTATCAAAATAAAACCTCTTTTTTTCATTCTATAATTTGGTTCAGTATTCATTAATAAGGGGTTATGATCAGAGGCCTCAGTTTCTAAGTGCGTGATGTTAGCATGGTTAAACTCTAGTCTCCTGTCTAGGGAACTTATGGCTCTATCAATACGCTCCTGAATTATGCCATCATTTTCTCTAAAGCACCACCACGTCCACAGTTTTCCAATAAACCCTAAATCTATAGCCTTGATATTCAACAAGAAGTTTTTAAAATCTCTAAATTAGTAATTCTCTCTAGTTCTACCTCCTGACTTTTCAGAGTTATCAACGATATCATTAAAGTCTCCGGCCATAATGCAAAGTGATCCCCAGCTATTTAATTTAATAATTAATTCTTCTAACTGAGTTCTACGGGTAGCTCTATCAGTGCTTAAATATACAAATACATACAAATATTTACATTCAGCTAGCATATCATGTATATAAGTTTCAATATAAAAGGAGGTTGAAGAATATTGACATACCTGAATAGCGTCGTTTCAAAATAGACATAGTCCTCCTGCTAGTCCCACCAGATCCACAGTAATTATATGAGTCATATTTAATTGTCTATGAATTTGCAGCAACACTCTTTCTTGGTTCTTTGTTTTACTTAGAAAGATCATACTCAGGGAGTGAAGAAGTAATGTCTCCTTCAGAATGGGAACTGTCAAAGCCCCCAGGCCTCGACAATTCCACACCACGTCTTTATTTAGAATCAGAATCATTACTTAACCTATTGTCCCCTTTTCATTTATCTCCAGCGTTATGAGTGCACATATCAGTAATAACAAAATGAACTAAGTTCTCTGTTAACATCACTGGTTCATTATTTTTCCTCTAACCATCAGCCACTGCCTCATTTCTAGCCATTTTTTCCATCTCTTTTTGTCACGACTCAATTATCGGACCGTGCGAGCACCTACTCTAAGAACCTAGATAGGAGAACCCTTACCACCTCATTTAAAACAGGCCTGAGAAAATAAATAAGAACATGAAAATTGCCTTTAATATTTAAACCAGTTACCAAAAACTTGAACAATTATTATAATACAAAGTACGAATAAAAAACCCTCTCTATGGACTAGTCTAAACATGTAAAAGAGCTCTAAGGAGAAATATAAGTAAAATAAGACACAGCTCCCACCCTAGGAAAGAGAGGAGTAAAAGTTGTTGGAGACTGCTATCCGCGTCATCTGAGTAACAATAATTGATCCTGCAACCAAACTATACCTAAAAAGGTATAGCAAGAGTAGTATTAGTACAAACAACACATACTGATAGGTATCATCGGCCAACCAGGGTTAGATCACATAAGCATAATATAGAAATTACAAGAGAAAACATACCAACTTATATAGAAATTTAATCCACAACACTATTATCCACTTGTATTACCTAAAGGTATTCCTATTCTTATTCCCGTTGATAATTCATCACCTTCACATAAAGTGTCATTCATCCTAACTCTCAGAGATTAAACCCAATAGTTATTATAAGCCACTCTATTTCACTTATGTCTTGATTAACCTAGTGATAAATGGAAGTTAATAATCATCACCTTGTAACAAGTACAACTGTGAACATACATTATGTTAAAGAACCTCAAGTTTATGACACTTAGCCTTTTCAAATAACCCTACAACTTTAGTTAAGTACAAGTCAAGAGACAATAAGTCAAGTCAAATCATGATTGATTCAACAATCTGTAATGATCTGATTCATTGTTATTTTAGAAATCGCATATCACGAGTTTCAAGAATGACTAAAATACATTTTGACTTAAGTGGGGTTGACATGATGAAAATTTTGGATTTTTGAAATTTGTCCGGACTGATGTCACTCCTTTATAGTGGATATTATTCTTCTATAGCACTGCCGCTATAGCGGTCAGCCATCCGCTATTGTGGTGTGGCGGAAATCAAAAACCAGAATTATGCAATTTTTATAAATCTCCTTCTCAGTTGGAAAACACACGAGAGTTACTCTAAAAATCCTCCTAGGCTTCTCCAAAGCTTCATAGCCATAGGGAGGAGGGATTCCAGCTAAAAGGATGTGAAACTTTTGATTTCGGGCTCATCATCCATCTGGGAATGCCTTCACAAAGCCAGATAAATTTGTGGTGCAGCTACTTGGCATCCAGGTAGGCTAGGTTACCTTTCATTGAGTAGACTTAGACCTGTTCCATTTTATATTCTTGCATAGATGGAAAGGAAAATTCATGTTTAGGCCTTCGGGCACGGAGTCTTGAGGATTATTGTGTTTGACTGGTCTTTGAATGGGAAATAGTAGGGTTGCAATGATGTGTTATCGTCTTTGGGTTGTTTGTGTTCATAATGTGGGGTGGGATGCTAGAATTTAGGAACTAAACTGTTGGGTAGGTTTGAGGAACCAAAAAATGTCATAGGTAATTAAATGACTAGTTAGAGGGAGTTTTGAGAATGATTTAATGTAAAGAAAGTAGAGTAATCAAGAATGGTTTAGGTACTAATGTTAGGGGATGTCTTTCCCATGTTGTATCTATCTTATGAGAAGGATTTCAGAATTGATGTGTCTACTAGTTGTGTATCTTGGGGTGAGCCAAGACTTAGTCTCCGGACAAGAATTCAAGGTTGAGATTGTGAACTGAATTGTTGGGTAGGTGATGGTTAATGTCTTGCCATATGCAATGTATGTACATGTAACTATAACTTAGTATTATATGTGATTTCATTCTTAGGAAAGGAATTATGAATGTCCAAGCATTTGGCGTGTTATGTGAAATGAATTTGATATTGCTTGTTGGTTTAAAAGGTTGTTTTCTGTTCATTTAAATGTTGAATGTTGGTTTTGTAATATTAGATTGGCTTGGGTACCACACCTGGTATGGGATACTAATGGTTAGCTCGGGTACCACGCCTGGTACAGGTTCTATATCAGTTGGCTCGGGTTCCACACCTGGTACGGGTTTAAATTGCATTATTGATTGTATTTTCTAAATGGTTCCATGAGTGAACCGGGTTGAGTGTTAAATTTGTATTTGATTATATTGGTCCTTGAGAGGCTGATTCGTTACACTTGAATATGGAGTTGGTCCTGCAGTGGACCGAGCATGGCATATTAACACTAGGTGTTGGTCTAGAGATCTGTAGTTGGTCCGAAAATGTAATAAGGGTAAATGTCTTGATTATTGAATTATTATTAAATAATTATTGAACCTGTTCCATATGATTGATAAGTTAGTAGTAAGACTGAGAGTCTGGGTTGTATTGCTAGCTGTTGTTGTCTGTTGGGAATTGTCCCAAAGGTCTCTGGGGATGTTCTGGCATTGTAAGTAGTATTTACGTATGTATGTGATCTGGTTGGCGAGTAACTGGGTTTACTTCTGGTTGTTGAGTCATAGAGGTTGACTTGAGTCACGGAATGGTAGTCCGGGTCTGGACATAGTAATTGGTTTACGTATTAAGGTGACTTGGGAAGTCTAAGGCTAAGCGTGACTTGGGAAGTCTAAGGGTTAAGTGTGACTTGGGAAGTCTTAGGTGTCAGGGTGTGGAGTCTCCAAGTGATGGAGTTGGCAGCGGAATGGGATAGGAATACTGGGGATGGAATGAGTAAGTCCATAGGTGTAAATGTCATAATGTATACGCACGTGGTCGGGTTGATGTTGGGTTTTGATAAATATGGGTGTTGAAGGACTGTAGTATTGCAACTATTTGCATATTTTCTCCTGTTTCCTTATATGATGGTATGGAATGAATTGGGTCGATCGATGATGCCTACCAGTACGTGTGGTTGTACTGATACTACTCTTGCTATACCTTTTTGGGTATAGTCTGGTTGCAGGGTCAGTGATGTTTCATAGGTACATGATGGTGGTGATCTCCCGCAGCTTCTACTCTTCGATATCATGGTGGAAGTTGTGTCTTCTTTTATTTACTTGTACTTCTCCTATAGTAGCTCTTGTACTTGCTTAGACTAGATCCTAAAAAGGGTTGTTTCGGGTTTAAAAGTGGATTTTTCTATATATATTATTGTAAAGAATTTTCCTAAAGTAAAGGTTTGTAAATGTTTTCATGTATTAAGTAGAGGGTATTTATGATTTTACTTTGATTTCCGCAATTGCATGTTGGATCGAGTGGTGTCACGCTCCGAGGCTACCCCCTGGACATAACATGGGATCCGGGACACGAGTACCCTAGACTAACCCTTGGCCATAGCATACTTAGATAACTTAAGGAAACAAAGTGGAAGCATACATAGGGAGGACATAGAAATCCATAAACTGAAATAGCCAAAAAGTCTACATAGAATTCATCCATAATACAAACTAGCTATGTCTGAAGCCTCTAAATCTGAAATAGGAGTTGATGGTAAAAGACCCCAACTAACTCATGAATCTAAGAAAAAGGGCATAAAGAGAACCAATCATAACTCCGGTCCTCGTAGGAAGAGGACTCACCAATAAGGTCCGAATGGCTGACACTGACTAGCCACGTGTCTGAGGGAGGAAACCTGAATCTGCATCATCAAAGGATGCAGCTCAAAATATGCGTCAGTACTATATGATGTATTGCGTATGTGAGATATGCATGAATATGATGAAAACGTACTTAAAACATACATAAAACATACTTAAAACTGAGTTCGTGCAACAAAGGAATATCATAAGTACCTATCATAACTTGAGTGGTAAATATGAGATCATAGTCAAAATTTCAAAATAGATATCGTAAGCTTGAACAAGTCAAAACATTCATACGGGAGTTTCTTATAACCGATAATAGACCATGTGATCTACATAAAATCTAACTATATTACCATAGTTAGCAAAGTTGTACCAAACCTTGCAAAGTTTGGGCCACCATACCCAACTATATAACCCTAGTTGGCAAAGTTGTCCTATGCCCCGCTAAGGTAAGGACACCATTAATTTCATAAAGTGGTACCACTTTCATAAGCCCATCGGGTGATTCATAACCTACACTGGCAATGTAGTTTTGGACTTGGGTAATCGAACCCTCGTCGCTCGGTGCTAAATACTACTCCCAAAACATGTACATATAGCTCATAAATTCATAGTTGCACAATCTCATGCCAAATCTGGGTGAAAAGCATGAAAACACATCGGGTATCATGAAATTTTCATATCATAAGTTCTTGAAGCTTAGAATAGCCATAATTCAAAACATACTTTTCCTTCTTCAATTCATAATTGAAGAATTAGGCATGCAATTTCATAAATACATAAAGACATGTTATCTAAACATGTAAAATTTCACTTGAAAATATCCAATTCAATGGAATCATGCTAGAATTCAACTTTAATGCATGGGCTTTTGAAACCAATTAAGGAATCTTAATCAAATCATAAATAAATCATAAAAAACCATGAATTGATGCATAGAAATTTATTTCATAAGCTTTCCCCAATTTAGATCAAAACCCTAATTTCATAAGTTAATAATTCAATAGTTTCTGATTTTCTTGATCATGGTCAGTGGAAGATTGATCAACTACATCAGCAGCTTCCGCAACACTTGGTTGCCCAGATCCTTAGCCTTCAGATTCAGTTTCAGCATGCTAGACTTGACCAGCCTTATTGGAAGGCAACTTCTTCTGGTTTATGCTCATGCTCTTCTGCATGGGGCGTGGTTAGGGATCCCAAATAGATTACTTTGATTGATAGGTGGACCTGGCAGCAACAAGTTCCTTTTAAGAGTTCTTTGACTTTGTGGAGGGCCTTGAGAAATAAGCTCCCCACAGCAGCCAGGGTTCGTGCTTTTGATTCGAATGTCGTTACTGATTGTGTTTATTACTGAGACACTGGTTATAAAGATGTTCAACACGTGTTTGTCTCGGGATATTTTGCTACTGCAGTTTGGACCTCCTTCTCTTCGCCAATGGGATTTAGACATCAATCCAAGCCCCTCAAAACTCTTCTCATGCACTGGTGGACTCAGAAGCCTAGTAGTGAGCCTCATAAAATTGTACTTCGCTCTCTCGCTATCTATATTTGTTGGAACCTGTGGAAGAACATGTGTGCTACTAAGTATGGTTCCAAACAATCTAATCTTTTGAGGGTGAAGTATACCATTGCTAGTGATATCTATAAAACCTTGAAGATAGCTTATTCCTATGTTCCTTGGCCTTTCGGTTGGAGCGACCTTTATGCTAGAGTTGAGTCATGTACATATGAGATTAGAGTCACTAGAGTTTGTTGGTCCAAGCCTTTTCCTGCACTTATCAAACTTAATACTGATGGTAGGGCTCTTGACAACCCTAGGAGGATTGGCGCGGGAGGAATTCTCAGGGACTTCTATGGAGACATCATTTATGCTTTTTATGCTCCATTGGGAGATGGGACCAATAATCAGGCTGAGCTTGAAGCGGCATGTATTGGTCTTTATTGGAGCTTACATAATGGACATTCGGGTGTCATTCTTGAGGTTGATTCAGAGCTTCTAGTCACTTGGATTAGCGGCGGGGAAGCTCCTTCTTGGTATCTACATCATGCATTCACCAGACTTCAGGACATCATTCGACAGCTCCACACTTTCTCATTCCATCATATTTATCGGGAGGGCAATGTGGTTGCTGATGCATTGTCCTAACACAGCCATACTAGTATTGTTGCTTCACATTTCACTTGTCTTCATGATTTGCCAGTGCATATTAGAGGACTACTCAAGACAGACATGCTTGGATTAGCTAGCTTCAGACGAAGGAAGATCAAGAGGATTAAAGAGCCGCCTTGATCACTTACAGTACTTGGGTTGATTACAGTGTTGAGGCTCACACCATACTGGCCTGGAATTGTACCCATAGGCCTACCCCCACTTTGGATCCATTTTACTAAGGCATAGGATTTTCCTTTTCTTATTTTAACTTGTAAAGGGAGAGTCTCCCTTATTTATGCTTTCCTAGAATTCTGTACTGAGAGGAGTCCTCTCTTCTAGGTGCTTAGTATTCTAGGTTCTTTTCTAGAATCGGGGATGAGTTAGCCGGCCTTAGTAGGTTAGCTGACTTATGAACCGCCATAGGTTCGGAGGTTTGGTTTATGTACCCCTCTTTTGTATTTTGCTTTTGTTATTTATGTTAAGTCTTGGGGGTGCTGCTAAACCCCTGACTGCCTCTAGCCTGGTCTGTTAACCAAAAAAAAATTGGGGTTTTTGGGCACAAGGATGAAAGGAACCCATTGTTGAATACCCACATACCTTGGTTGAAGTTGACCCATTTGAAAATGAAAAGAAAGGAGACTTGATCTTAGAGCTTGAGACTTGGAGCTTGAAGGAGTTTTTTTCCTTTTTGGGAGATGAATGAAGATTTGAGGAGGGACTTAGGCTAATGAGGGTGAAAACCCTTCTAGAAATAGTCAAAACGACATCATTTAGGAGTTAAAAGGATGGGTAATTATAAGAATACCCCTAGGACTTAATTAAGAAAAAGATATTTTAAAACTCGACTTCAGGTTCCACGGATCCCTTCCACGATCCGTAGAACTCATCATGGCACGTGGACTTGAGTTGTGGTTCCTAAGCTAAAGTTTCAGGTTGCGGATAACTTTCCACGGACTAACAGGACGACCCGTAGAAACTTCTACAAGTCATAGAACTAATTCGTGGTTCTAGGGGAAATGGCTACTCTCTGTCTGAATTCCACGGGTTGGTACCACAATCCGTGGAAACATCCACGAACCATGAAACTGACTTGTGGTCCTCAGACCTGAGGGTAGTCTGCAGGACTAGGATCACAAGTCCTTTCCATGACTCGTGAAACTTTCCATGGCTCATGGACTTGACCTGTGGTCCCTGGAAGTTTTTAAAATTCTGCAAGTTCTGAGTTTAAAAGCTGAATCAATTTTCGAGGTATTACAATATCTCCCCCTTGGGATTATTTGTCCTCGAATAAAGACTATACAAGGGAAAACTAAAGAGAAAATAGCCCAACCAGTCAACAACACATAAAATCTTAAGAACAAACATGAAAACTGAGCTTTTCAATTTAAAACATGATTGAATCAACTTCGAAAACATGAATGCAAGCTAGGATCATGAGAGGAACTAGTGGAGTAGAGTAGGAGGGACATACAAAGGAGGAATTATTTTCTCAAGCTGAAATGGGATCGAAAGGAAAGAGAGGAGGGTACTTGGCTTTCATGGCTGATTCTGCTTCCCAAGTAGCTCCCTCAACTAGCTGATTCCTCCAAAGGACTTTTACCGAAGTGACTTCTTTGTTTCTCAACCTCCGAATCTGACGATTAAGGATCTCTACAGGAACCTCCTCATAGGTGAGACTATCATTCACACCTACATCCTCCAAAGGAACAATCAATGTCGGATCACCAACACACTTCTTCAACAAGAAAACATGGAAAACTGGATTAACCGCTTCAAATTCCGTTGGCAACTCCAACTCATAAGCAACCTACCAACTCTCCTCAAAATCTGATAAGGACCTACAAAACGGGGACTAAGATTTCCTTTCTTGCCAAACCTCATCACACCCTTCATGGGAGACACCTTCAGAAAAACCCAATCATCAACTTCAAATTCTAACTCTTCTTCTCACATCCGCATATGACTTCTAATTACTCTGAGCGGTCTTCAACCTTTCCCTAATTATATGAATCTTATCCATAGTATCATGAACTGAATCCGGACCAATCAAGGCTGCCACACCTACCTCAAACCAACCAATAGCAGACCTACACCTCCGGCCATAAAGGGCCTCATAAGGAGCCATCTGGATGCTAGAAAGAAAATTGTTGTTGTAGGCAAACTCGATAAAAGGTAAGTGATCATCCCAATTACCTTTGAAGTCAATCATGCAAGCCCTCAACATATCCTCCAAGGTTTGAATAGTACACTCTACCTAGCGATCTATCTGTGGGTGAAAACTTATGCTAAGCTTCACCTGAGTACCAAGACCTCTCTGAAACGATCTCCAAAACTGAGAATTAAATTGAGTACTGATGTGCCGCCATTCTACGGCACGTTTGACTCCTTTAACTAAGACTAATCGTGAGTTTTCAAGCAACCGTTGTCATTTTTGATGTTTTTATGTTATATTTGTAGGAAAGGGAGACAAACGTAGAAAAAGAAGGAAATACGATCAAAAGAGCGCCACTGGTTAAGAGTGACGGCCACCATGACGGGCCGTCACACCTGTGATGGTCCATCAAGTAGACCGTCAAGTTGAGGCAGCACACTGCCTAGTGGCGACGGCCACCGTGACGGTCCGTCAAGAATGTGACGGTCCATCAGCCCAGACCGTCAAGTTGAGGCAGTACGCGACGCGGATTCTGAACGTTTTTGGGTTTATTTCCTGGACTCCTATAAATACCCTATGTTAGGTTTATTTTATTATAATTCATTACCAATACATTACCCAATAGTTTTAGGAGAGTGTTGAGCAAGAATTTGAGAGGAAAACACTACACAATCACGTTTTTCTTCTTGATCATCTTGTTCTTGATCGTTCTTGGGATCTTGGTTTTCTTGTTCTTGGATAATTGAAGCTTGTTTTCATTATATTGTAAGAATCTCTTTTCTTTGTTATGAATATGAATTTCTTTTCTTTCCATCAAAGCATGATTAACTAACTTCCCACAACTAGGGTTGTGGGAGCCATGGCTAAAGTAGCAATATAGATTCCGGGTAGCGTCGGGTTCAATATTTATGATTGTCACGTTGTTAATCATTCATTCTTCACGTTTTCTAGTGGTTGCAAACATTAGAACATGCCTAGGTTTAATTTACTTGAGTAAAGAAATTAAAACCGGGAAATTTGGTTAATAACGAGGATTCGAGACTACCAACTCTCGTCTTATGATTAATGTTGTAACTAGATTAATCTACTTGATGTTTAGGATTGAAATATAAAAGCTCACCTTTTCAAGTTCGAGAGAATTGAAAGGGAAATTCGTCTATTTGGTTGAGAAACGTTTAGACGATACCATGAATTCAATCACATCGTGACATGCATATAGAAAGAACCCGGCTAAGCCCTGAGTCGAAATTGTTACGACGCCATGGTGAACACTTCCCTAGTTCCCTCTCATATTGATTAAAACTCGTACGTTATTAGTTGCTTTTTTCAAATATTGATTTCACAAACCCCCCTATTTACCGAAAATTATTGACCACTAGTCAAATAAATCACGAATGACCTAATTTGCACCTTATTCCCTGTGGGATCGACCCCAACCTCTGTTGGGTTCTATATTTGACGACGACCGCTTACGCTTCGTAATTTGAGGTGTAGTTTGGGCGTTATCAAATTTTGGCGCCGTTGCCGGAGAATACGGTTGTTTATTAAGTCCGGTGTTTATTTGACTCTTAGTCATATTTCCTGATTTTATTTTTATTTGTTGTTTTTGTTTTGACAGGGTACATAGTTGTGCATGCCAAGTACCCGAGGCTCGGGTGAACCAATATTATCCTACGATCCCAAGCTGGCAAGAACAATAAGGCGAAACATGAATGAAAAACAACAAGAGGCAGCGAGACTCGCTGCAGCTCAGCAAGCCCAACAACATTTGAATGCTGGTGGTCTTGAGGTCGACATGGAGTTGAATGATGAGGATATCGACTTGGATGGAGTTGGTGCAACGGGCGCTATTGCGTTTCCTCCGCTAGCACCCGGGGCCAAGTTCAACATCACTAGCACAATAATTCAGCTGTTGAATTTGAGAGGAGTGTTCCGTGGTGTTGCTGGTGACGATCCAAACCGACACCTGATGAATTTTGTGGGAATCTGCAAGTCGTTCGAATTGCCTGGAGTAAGTCAGACAGCGATCAGGCTCAGGTTATTTCCGTTGTCTCTGTCTGATGAGGCAGCGTTATAGTTGACAGAGCTAACCCCCGACTCTATCACAACCTGGGGAGAGTTGAAAGGAGCTTTCCTAGAAAGGTTCTTCCTCCCTCTAGGATGATACAGTTGAGGGATGAAATTAGCAACTTCAGACAACAACCTCATGAGGCTTTACATGAGACTTGGTTGCGGTTCAAGAAGAAACTGACACAATGCCCGAACCATCAGTTGACCGACAATTTCCTAATGCAGACATTCTACAGGGCACTGAATTCGGCTACCAAGCCGACATTGGATAATGCAGCAGGTGGAGCATTTATGGGTCTCACTTTTATTGAGGCCACAACTATTTTGGACCGGCTTACCAAAACCAACAGGGCCTGGCATACACGGGATACAGAGTTAGCAGCTAGCACTTATGCAGTTGGTATGTCAGCAGAGCAGCTCAGGAAGGAGGAAGAGCGGAACCAAGATATGGCCCATCTGAAAACGCAAATGGACCTACTGACAAAGCATTTGTTGTCAGGAGGTATTGAGAAAGTGAAAGTTGAGGGTTCCTAAAGTAGAGCAACAGAGACTGGTTCTGATGAGGAGGCCAATTATTTGGGTGGTTTCAGGCTTATGGCCAAGAAAACCAAGGTCGGAACTATCAGAAGGACAACTACTACGAAAAAGCTGGCTACAGAGATCGTGATCAGAGGAACTGGAAGATAAACACTGATAGAGGTGGGTTGTATGTACCACCTGGTAACTGGGAAAGAGCTAACACCGAGACAGGGACGTCCAAACTAGAGAAGATGATGGCTAAGATGCTGCTAAAAGTGGAATCTACCGAATCCGCGATAAAAGAGATGAGGATTGAATTATCAACAATGAGTCAGGTAGTGGATTCACATTCCACCTCGATCAAGCAATTGGAATAGCAAGTGGGTCAAATCTCGGCATCTCTAAATCAAAGGAGGACAGGTACCTTGCCGAGTGACACCGTTCAAAATCCGAGGAAGGATGGGAGTTGTATGGCGATCACTACAAGAAGCGGTAAAATGTTACCGGAATCACATCCGGTAATTCAGACTCAAGGTGATGTTGCGGATGACAATGTGGCGGACGATGCTACGCAAAGGCTCACAGATAAAATCAAGGAAGTTAAAAGGCTTCCAACTATGATGACTCGGCCACCACCTCCTTTCCCACAGCGTTTGAACAAGAAAGCGGATGATAGTAAGTTCCTGAACTTCATGACCATGCTGAAGCAGATATCAGTCAACATCCCTCTGGTGGACGCTCTTGAACAAATGCCCGGATATGCCAAGTTCATGAAGGACTTGATTACCAAGAAAAGGTCAGTAAGCTTTGAACTAGAAGATAACCTCCACCACTACAGTGCTATTTCTTCAAGATCATTAGTGGAAAAGAAGGAAGATCCAGGTGCTTTTACTGTTCCCTGTACTATTGGGAAATTCAACTTTGAAAAAGCCTTATGTGATCTTGGTGCTAGCATCAACTTGATGCCGCTAGCAGTGTACAAACAATTGGGTTTGGGAGCGCCTAAACCAACTACCATGAGGGTGCTAATGGCTGACCGTTCAGTAAAGCAACCAGTGGGAATATTGTCTGATGTGCTGGTCAAGGTTGGTAAGTTTATATTCCCGGCCGACTTTGTGATCTTAGACTGTGAAGTAGACTTTGAAGTTCCCATAATCTTGGGACGACCATTGTTAGCTACTGCAAGAGTGTTGGTCGACATGGAAAGAAATAAACTGACATTCAGATTAAACAATGAATTGGTCAAGTTTGATGCGTGTAAGTTGATGAAGCAACCAAGAGACATGAGAGTGGTCGCGGTTATAGATGTGGTTGATGAAGCCCCTGCAGAGTTGCATATTAAGGAGAAGGGTCCTGTCGAGACCCTAGCTGTTACAAGAATGAGGTTGCGATAGCAAAAAGGGAAGCATGTAGAGGAAGGCGGTGAAAACGAATCAAGAAAGAGAAAACACCGCAAGAAAACCAGCAAAGAAAGAGTAAAGAAGTTGTCGCGACTAGCTGCGGAGCCGATCAAAGAAGAAGTTCGAGCTCAATGAGATGGGGTAGCTGGCACCTATTCCATCAATTTTGCCTACTTTGGAGACCCTGGCGGTC
The DNA here is from genome assembly GCA_003996215.1 of Jaltomata sinuosa. Lineage (NCBI taxonomy): Eukaryota > Viridiplantae > Streptophyta > Magnoliopsida > Solanales > Solanaceae > Jaltomata > Jaltomata sinuosa. The sequence continues at coordinate 197,650 of QJPP01001109.1, forward strand.
TCCAACATCATGCTAGACTCTGAGCCCCATGGACTTCACAGGTATTCCTTTCTCTCACAGTTTTAGTTTTCACATGTATGCATTGGGGACAATGCATGACTCTAAGTTGAGGGTGTTGGGTTACCTGTGAGTCTTTCACCATCGAGGGTTTTTGTTGCCGTGTTTCTTTACCCTCCGGTGTGCTATCTAGTAGAACCGGCATGTTTAGGTTGTCATTTAAATTGTAGTTGTTTTCTAGTGTCTATAGCAAGCATGGCGTTTTTTTTGAAAAAGGAACTAAAAGGAGCCCCCTCTGAAAAAGTTGATTTTGTACTTATGTTTGAAACGATTGACTGTCTGGATCCTTGGATGTCATTGTGTGGTTATGATTGGAATAAGTATGCTTAAGCCGAGCTGTTGTTTTGATAGTTGGTAGTGGTATGGCTTCTTGGTGCCAAGTGTGTGTGAGCTTATTGTTATAAATTCTTACTCTGTGCATGCATCTAGAACTTGCCCGGCCTATTTTGTTAAGTTGGAAGTTGGTTGCTTAGGAAAGGATCACAGGCCCTTTTTGTGTGCAGTCCACTTAGCCTATAAGACCGTCCAAATGCAAATAATCCCTTTGAACCCTGTTTGAGCCATAATTGACCCTATTCTTTCAATAACCTGTCACCGTTCCTGTTTAACTTTGAATCCCTGTTTTGGCCCTGGTCCTCCTTTGGATATCGTGCACCTCAACTCAGGCAATCATCCTAAGTTGAGGGTGGCTACTATAGAGGTAAATGATAAGAAAAATAGGATGGATAAGATTGGTTGTGAATAGAATGAAAATTCCGGGTGTGTGTCTAACAAAAGAAAGATAAAGAAACGAAAAAAAAAAATGAAAAAGAACGAAAAAGAAATAAAAAAGAAGTGTCAGAATAAAGAGGCCGCACCTGTAACTAGAAAGAAGGGAATAAAGAGGTGAATAAGGATGGACAAAGTAAAGTTATGTGGAAATAGTAGGTCGGTGATTCCAAGGAGGGTTTAGTCACTATTCCCCAAATGTACCCTACCTGCACCCGAAGCCTCATTACAAGCCTAAACAAGTCCTGTAGTGATCCTAAGTGGCTTTCTGAAGAACTGAAATAGAATAGTAAGGGCAAGCTTATGGCATCACATGTGCATTGTTTGAACTCGTTTGTGAGTGTGAGCGCCTTACCTAGTCCTAAATCTTGTGTGTGGGACTTCTTTGCGGTGAGGGCACCAAGATTTCTGTATTGTCTATTGACTGTTAGGATAGCTGCGCATGTGTATGCATAATATTCTATCATATCGGAATGACATGTTTGGATCCTTGCAAGTTAATGTTTCATACATTTGTGTGCTACTAGGGAGCTTGAGATAAAATTGAATAAGCATTGAATGACCATGAGTTGCTAGAGACACGAGTTTGTTTTCTTAGTTGAGTCGTCTTTTTGTTTTATTGTCATGTTGCTTGAGGACAAGCGAACGTTTTAAGTTGAGGGTGTTAATGTGCCGCCATTCTACGGCACGTTTGACTCCTTTAACTAAGACTAATCGTGAGTTTTCAAGCAACCATTGTCATTTTTGATGTTTTTATGTTATATTTGCAGGAAAGGGAGACAAATGTAGAAAAGGAAGGAAATACGATCAAAAGAGCGCCACTGGTTAAGAGTGACGGTCACCATGACGGGCCGTCACACCTGTGACGGTCCGTCAAGTAGACCGTCAAGTTGAGGCAGCACACTGCCTAGTGGCGACGGCCACCGTGATGGTCCGTCAAGAATGTGACGGTCCATCAGCCCAGACCGTCAAGTTGAGGAAGTACGCGACGCGGATTCCGAACGTTTTTGGGTTTATTTCCTGGACTCCTATAAATACCCTATGTTAGGTTTATTTTATTATAATTCATTACCAATACATTACCCAATAGTTTTAGGAGAGTGTTGAGCAAGAATTTGAGAGGAAAACACTACACAATCAAGTTTTTCTTCTTGATCATCTTGTTCTTGATCGTTCTTGGGATCTTGGTTTTCTTGTTCTTGGATAATTGAAGCTTGTTTTCATTATATTGTAAGAATCTCTTTTCTTTGTTATGAATATGAATTTCTTTTCTTTCCATCAAAGCATGATTAACTAACTTCCCACAACTAGGGTTGTGGGAGCCATGGCTAAAGTAGCAATATAGATTCCGGGTAGCGTCGGGTTCAATATTTATGATTGTCACGTTGTTAATCATTCATTCTTCACGTTTTCTAGTGGTTGCAAACATTAGAACATGCCTAGGTTTAATTTACTTGAGTAAAGAAATTAAAACCGGGAAATTTGGTTAATAACGAGGATTCGAGACTACCAACTCTCGTCTTATGATTAATGTTGTAACTAGATTAATCTACTTGATGTTTAGGATTGAAATATAAAAGCTCACCTTTTCAAGTTCGAGAGAATTGAAAGGGAAATTCATCTATTTGGCTGAGAAACGTTTAGACGATACCATGAATTCAATCACATCGTGACATGCATATAGAAAGAACCCGGTTAAGCCTTGAGTCGAAATTGTTACGACGCCATGGTGAACACTTCCCTAGTTCCCTCTCATATTGATTAAAACTCGTACGTTATTAGTTGCTTTGTTCAAATATTGATTTCACAAACCCCCCCTATTTACCGGAAATTATTGACCACTAGTCAAATAAATCACGAACGACCTAATTTGCACCTTATTCCCTGTGGGATCGACCCCAACCTCTGTTGGGTTCTATATTTGACGACGACCGCTTACGCTTCATAATTTGAGGTGTAGTTTGGGCGTTATCAAGTACCTCTATCTAAAATGATGGACAAAGGGACACCATGCAATTGGACTATCTCTCGTATGTAGAGTCTGGCATAGTCATCTGCTGAATCCGTAGTCTTAACAGCTAAGAAGTGGGATGACTTAGTCATCCGATCGACAATCACCCAAATGGAATCATGTTGCCTTCGAGTACGAGGCAACCTAGTGATGAAGTCCATATTGATCGCTTCCTACTTCCAAGTAGGAAGGTCAATATCCTGAATCATGCCACCCGATTGCTGATGCTCTACCTTCACTTACTGATAGTTGGGACACTTAGCTATAAAACTGGCTATGTCCCTCTTCATACCATTCCACCAATAGACTTCCCGTAGGTCATGGTACATCATGGTGGCACTAAAGTGAATGGAATATCTGAAACTGTGAGCCTTAGTCAAAATCTATTATCTCAACCCATATACATCTGGCACACACAATCGACCCTAATAATGAAGTACACCATCTCCCTCTTAGGAGAAAACCTCAACTCTTTGTTGATGGACTTCACCCTTTAGCTGAAGCAAAATAGGATCATTGTCTTGCTTTGCCTTCACTTCAGCTACCAAAGATGATTCGGAACCATTCTGAACAATAACACCACCTTATGTCGAGTCCATAAGGCCAACTCCCAACCAGGCAAGCCTATTAACCTCCTTAACCAATTCTTTCTTCCCATCTTTGACTAAAGACACACTACCCATAGACAATCTACTAAGTGCATCCGCCACAATATTGGCCTTACCCTGGTGATAAAGCACACTCATGTCATAATCCATAAGGAGCTCAAGCCATCTCTTTTGACGCAGATTCAATTCCTTTTGAGTGAACACATACTGAAGACTCTTATGATCAGTGAAAACATCCACATGCACACCATACAAGTAATGTCTCCAAATCTTCAAAGTGAAAACCACGGCTACTAGCTCAAGATCATGAGTAGGGTAGTTCTTCTCATGAATCTTAAGTTGTCTAGAGGCATAAGCAATCACTTTACCACGCTACATCAAAACAAAACCCAAACCAATCCTAGAAGCATCACAATACACAACAAAGTCATCTAGGCCCTCGGGTAGAGCCGACACTGGAGTTGTGGTCAGCCTAGTCTTCAATTCCTGAAAATTCTTCTCACACAAATCTGACCACTGAAATTTAACCTTCTTCTGAGTCAATCGAGTCAAAAGGGCAGCAATGGAAGAAAATCCTTCCACAAATCTCTTGTAGTAACCAGCCAAATCCAAAAAGCTTCTAATATCATATGGGGAAGTGGGTCTAGGCCAGTTCTTTACTGCCTCAATCTTTTGAGAATCAACTCGAATACTATCTCTAGTCATAATGTGACCCAGAAAATCCATAGATTGCATCCAGAACTCACACTTGCTAAACTTAGCAAATAACTGTCGGTCCTTGAGAGTTTGCAATACCACTTTCAAATGCTCTGCATGCTCCTCCTCACTCCGAGAATAGAAAAGAATATCATCAATGAAAATAATCAAGAACATATCTAAATACTGCTTGAACACACGGTTCATCAAATCCATAAAAGTTGCGGGAGCATTTGTTAGACCAAAAGACATCACAATAAATTCATAATGACCATACCGAGTCCTGAAAGCTATCTTCAGAATATCACACTCTCAAACATAAAGCTGATGATAACCGGATCTAAGGTCAATTTTAGAGAAGAAACTAGCACCCTGAAGCTGATCGAACAAGTCATCAATCCTAGGGATGGGATACTTATTCTTGATTGTGACCTTGTTCAACTGACGGTAGTCAATACACATTCTAAGGGAACCATCTTTCTTTCGCACGAATAAGACTGGAGAACCCCATGGAGAAATGCTAGGCCTGATAAAACCCTTATTAAGAAGATCCTTCAACTGATCCTTCAATTCCTTAAGCTCCATGGGAGCCATTCTATAGGGAGGAATAGAGATAGGATTCGTATCTGGAAGAAGATCTATCCCAAAGTCGATTTCTCGTTTGGGAGGGATTCCGGGAAAATCTTCGAGAAACACTTCTGGGAACTCATTCACAACAGGAACAGACTGAAGGGATAGGGTTCCGGACTCTGTGTCCATAGCCTAAACTATATGATAAACACAACCCTTAAAAATCATCTTCCTAGCCTTAAGATAAGATATGAAATGACCTTTCGAGGAAGGGGGGCTACGTTGCCATTCTAAGACAGGTTCATTTGCAAACTTGAAACTGACAACCCGAGTACGACAATCAACAGAAGCATAACAAGCATACAACCAATCCTTACCAAGAATAACATCAAAATCAGTCATCACTAACTCTACTAGATCCGCTGAAGTGACTCTATGAAAGACTGAGATAGGGAAATTTTGGTAGATTCTTTTGGCTAGGACTGACTCACCAATAGGAGTAGAAACACAAAAGGGTTCTAAAAGCAATTCAGGATAAATTTCAAATTTGCATGCTACATAAGGGGTCACAAAAGATAGGGAGGCTCTGGGATCCAACAAAGCATACACATTAAGAGAGAAGACTTTCAACATACCAGTAACAACATTAGGTGAACTCTCCTGGTCCTTACGAGAGGACATAGCATAGAGGCAGTTCTGGCACTGACCACCAGAACTAGAAGTTGTGCCCTGCTGGGCTGGTCGGCCTCCTGGAACTGTTGGGGTAGACTGAGCCATACTACCTCCATGTCTCTTCTTAGCTGAAGGGCAATCTCTAATTCGATGTCTAGTATGAACAAATCCAAAGCAACTACCTGAACCGGCGAGACACTCACCAAGATGACTCTTCCCACACTTGGTACAAATGGGGAAAAAAGACCCCTTTGCACCACGCCCTTGCAAATAAGAGCCTGCACCTCTACCGGACTTATCATGATGGGGCCTGGAGGCCTAAGAAGGAGCACTGGCTGAAGGATGCACGGGTCCTGATGACCTCTTCTGGAAGGAAGAGCGATGTACGCCTCCGGACTTCTGATGGCCAAAACCTGAACTCTCGGATCTAACCCTCTTGTTCTCCCAAGCCATCTCCCTAAGCTTGTCACTCTCGATCTGGTGAGCATGGGTTATGTATCTTGAAATATTCATATCACTCAACAACATAGCAGACCTACACTCCTTCTTCACCATATCTGAAACCCCATAGATAAACTTACTCATCTGATCATGCGGGTCCGCTACCATAGAGGGGGCATACCTAGACAACTGAGTAAACTTCAAACTGTACTCTTGGACTGACATCGACCCCTGTCTCAAGTTCACAAACTTCTCAGCCTTCGGTTGCCTTAACTCCCTCGGAAAGAATCGATCGAGGAAAACCCTTTCAAAACACTCCCAAGTCATGGGGACCTCGTCCCTAGCCCTAGCTTCCTTTCATTGCATGAACCAGATATGCGCTACATCCTTGAGTTGATAGGATGCGAGCTCCACACTATCAACATCACCCACTTGCATAATATCAAAGATCTTCTTCGCTAAATCAATAAAGCTAAATGGGTCCTCACTCACATTCGAACCCCAAAATTCAGGTGGGTTCATTCGGACAAAGTCACGAACTCAAGCCGCTACCCCACCATGAGGGTGGACGGGGATAGGAGTCGGTTGATTAGCCTGAGCAGCCATGGTCTGGGATAGAAAATAGATGGCATTCCTGAACTCGTTGTTCGTGACCTCGGGGGCCAGAACTGGAGGAGCAGCATTCCGAGCGGCTCGGTGAGGCATAACACGTTGAGATATAATCTAAAATGTACAAGGAAGGGATTAGAGGGACATTAGAGTTAAACTCTTTCACATGATATGATCATGAAGGAAGTGAACTCTTTCTAAAACATCTCATAGCCTCTCTCTCATAAGTGTGGCGCATTTCACACACATGAACAAGATTCTACTCGATGTGACTTTCAGACATTCTAGGACTCTTGAACCTAAGGCTATGATACCAAGTTTGTCACGCCCTGAGGCTACCCCCTAGACGTAACATGAGATTCGAGACACGAGTGCCCTACATTAACCCTTGGCCACAGCATACTCAGATAGCTTAAGGAAATAAAGTGGAAGCATACATAGGGAGGACATAGAAATCCATAAACTGAAATAGCCAAAAAGTCTACAAAGAACTCATCCATAATACAAACTAGCTATGTCTTAAGCCTCTAAATCTGAAATAGGAGTTGATGGGACAAGACCCCAACTAACTCATGAATCCAAGAAAAGGGGCATAAAGAGAACCAATCATAACTACGGTCCTCGTAGGAAGAGGACTCACCAATAAGGTCCGAATGGCTGACACTGACTAGCCACGTGTCTGAGGGAGGAAACCTGAATCTGTATCATCAAAGGATGCAGCGTAAAATATACGTCAGTAATATAGAATGTACTGAGTATGTGAGATATGCATTAATATGATGAAAACATACTTAAAAATACGTAAAACATACTTAAAATATACTTAAAATTGAGTTCGTGCAACAAGGGAATATCATAAGTACCTATCATAACTTGAGTGGTAAACATGAGATCATAGTCAAAATTTCCAAATAGATATCGTGAGCTTGAACAAGTCAAAATATTCATACGGGAGATTCTTATAACCGACAATAGACCATGTGAGCTACATGGAATCTAACTATATTACCCTAGTTGGCAAAGTTGTCCTATGCCCCGGTAAGTCAAGGACACCATTAATTTCATAGAGTGGTACCACTTTCATTAGCCTATCGGGCGATTCATAACCTACGCTGGCAACATAGTTTTGGACTTGGGTAATCGAACCCTCGTCGCTCGGTGCTAAATACTACTCCCAAAACATGTACATATATCTCATAAATTCATAATGGTACAATCTCATGCCAAATCTGGGTGAAAAGCATGAAAACACATCGGATATCATGCAATTCTCATATCATAAGTTCTTGAAGCTTAGCATTGCCATAATTCAAAACATACTTTTCCTTGTTAAATTCATAATTGAAGAATTAGGCATGTAATTTCATAAATATATAAAGACATGTTATCTAAACTTGTAAACTTTCACTTGAAAACATGCAATTCAATGGGATCATGCTAGAATTCAACTTTAATGCATAGGCTTTTGAAACCAATTAAGGAATCTTAATCAAATTATAAATAAATCATAAGAAACCATGAATTGATGCGTAGAAACTGATTTCATAAGCTTTCCCCAATTTAGATCAAAACTCTAATTTCACAAGTTCATAATTCAATATAAGAATTGGGGATTTTGGGGACAAGGGTGAAAGGAACCCATTGTTGAATACCCATATACCTTGGTTGAAGTTGACCCACTTGAAAATGAAAAGAAAGGAGGCCTGATCTTGGAGCTTGAGACTTGGATCTTGAAGGAGTTCTTTTCCTTTTTGGGAGATGAATGAAGATTTGAGGAGGGACTTAGGCTAATGAGGGTGAAAACCCTTCCAGAAATAGTCAAAACGACATCATTTAGAAGTTAAAAGTGTGGGTAATTATAAAAATACCCCTAGAACTTAATTAAGAAAAAGTTGTTTTAAAACTCGACTTCAGGTTCCACGGGTCCCTTCCACGGACCGTAGAACTCATCACGGCTCGTGGACTTGAGTCGTAGTTCCTGAGCCAAAGTTTCAGACTGCGAATAACTTTCCACGGACTAACAGGACAACCTGTAGAAACTTCTATGAGTCGTAGAACTAATTCATGGTTCCAGGGGAAATGGCTACTCTTTGTCTGATTTCCACAGGTTGGTACCACGATCCGTGGAAACATCCACGAACCGTGAAACTGACTCATGGTCCTTAGACCTGAGGATGGTCTGCAGGACTGGAATCACGAGTCCTTTCCACGACTCGTGAAACTTTCCATGGCTCGTGGACTTGACCCCTGGTCCCTGGATGTTTTTAAAATTTTGCAAGTTTTGAGTTTAAAAGCTGAATTAATTTTCGAGGTGTTACAGGTGGTAAGGGTTTGCCTATATAAGTGCTTAGAGTAGGTGCCCGCACGACCCGGTAGTTGGGTCGTGACACAACCCTAACTCTAGCAAATTTCCAAGTGAACAAACCAATGACTCTAACCATATCCAAGTCAACAACCATGACTCTAACCATATCAAAGTCAATAAACCATGATTATAACCATATCCAAGTCAATAACCATGACTCTAACCCTATCAAAGTCAATAAACCATGACTCCAACCATAGCCAAGTCAATAAACCATGACTCTAACAACCTGAATCCCAAATATACCAAGCAACATCATATTATGGTTCACTCAAGGAACCCACAACAACAACCATGATAATACTCATTCCACTCATGGAACCAATATAAACAATAACAATGACACCAAGCATATACCCAGTCCACTAAAGGAACCATGATGTAATGAATATCAATGCAACCTTGTACCAGGCGTAGTACCCGAGCAAACCATGAATAATATAGTACTAGGCGTGGTACACGAGCCAACCAAGCATTGAATCTGTACCAGGCGTGATACCCGAGCCAACCATGCAATGAAGCTGCACCAGGCATGGTACCCGAGCCAACCATGCAATAAAGATGTACCAGGCATGGTACCCGAGATAACCATGTAATGAATCATAGAATTGTGTCAGGCGTGGTACCCGATCCAACCATGTAATGAAGTTGTACTGGGCGTGGTACTTGAGCTAACCATGCAATGAAGTTGTACCAGCCTACCAGGTGTGGTACCCGAGCTAACTATGCAATGAATGATAGAACTATACCAGGAGTAGTACCCAATCTAACCAATGAATAATATCAACCAATCCCGTGAAGATGTCTAAATACCGGTACATTCCACAATAATAACCGATACCACAATAACCACAACCATAATGAAAATAAGCAATCATACTCATACAGTCAACAAGTCAACAAGCCTTTAATATGACCTCATTATATGTGATTAATACTTAGGATATCATTTTACAATTACATTCCTTAAGTATTCATTGCAACAATAGACAACCACCAACCACTTGGTCAACTTGAGCTAATCATTCCATGTAAACAACAATCATTCTTTAACACACCAAATAACAAGTAGATATGATTCATTGGTTTCATAATTTACAACATGTCCAAAGACCAATCCACGGCATATCCAATTATGCATTAACAAGCCACATCATTAAATTCAAGTATTTAATTTAGGATCACACGCTCAACTCCTAGGGGTCTAAACTCTAGTTCAACATTCATGACTTCATTAACTAATCCAATCTCCTTTTATTTATACTGAGGTCGGGATTACCGCTATTATCTAGCAATCCATACATTTAAGTCATTACTAAGTTCAAGACCTACTCCATTAGTCAGTCATTCAATTTTATTCAACTTACAATCTAGTTCTAGTCATACGCCTTTATGCCTTTTACTTCCTAACCTTTAGCCTAATTGACCTTAGGCTCTTAAGTTATGTCACCGCCTCCTTACACTATAAACAGTCCTCAACACTAACCTTAAGCAAGATTATCCCATGTTCTAACCACACATAATATCAAGTTCACCCTTTTTATGGTAATTAGGCTAACTAACTAGATTATCAGCTCACACAATTTCATTGTCATCTACATCCACATTACAATCTACCATGAAGTCATGCAAACACAAAAACCCATCAAGGATTCATACAATCACATATTAATACACAGTTAAGCCTTTATTACATTAAATCCATATTTTTATCCATTCCAACTCCATTCCCGCAGGCCTAAGCATAATTTTTTCCGTCAAATCTACATTATGGATACGATTACTAACCATAGTCTACTACTTATAAACCATAACCTACCTGGACTCCAATCCATTATAATAAATAAGTCATATCATGGATGATCTTCCTTATTCTTTGCATTTTCGAAGGCTAAATTATCTCAATGAAGAATTTCCACCCATACCAAGAGAAAATCGCCCCTCTAAGGCTTAGGAATAATTTTTTGGGTTTGGGGGCTGAAACTCATCAAAATAAGGTTATAAACTATTGTGACACTATTATAGAGGAATAATTACCACTATAGCGGTACCGTTACCGCGCTCTAATCCCGCTATAGCAGTCCTAACATTTCATCATGGATGGTCCTCAGTAAAATTATCATAACTATTTACTTCGAAAGCGAATTAATGAATGGTTGGTGGCGTTAGAAAGAAGACTCAAGGATCTTTAATTTGGTGGGTATTGGTACCCATAAATCCTTATATTCTATGAGGAATGCTCGTTTGAAGTTAATCCTCATTTGAACTCATCCCGAAACTAAATCTGTAAGGAAACTTTCAACTTAACTTTGTGCTAGGAATATTGCATAACCTTAGTACATACCAAATGCAATCTCATACTAAAGAATTAATTATAACACTTATCACGAATGAGAAACACATGCCTTAACCGCAGATATTTTCAGTAACAACAAAATAGGTCATTATAACAAATACCAATTTCCCATCGTTCATCCCCGAATGATCACTAAGGCGAAAAGAAAAGAATAAGCCAGCCCCTTGAATCTTAACACTCTACCATGACAGCATAACTATAGCCTTATTCAAACCATTGAAACTTCCATTTCCCTCGATGTATCCAAACTCAACTAAAATTTAATTCGATCCCGCTTTTTCAAGGAATCCCTTCCTTCAAGCTACACGAGACAAATTAGAGTATCCCTCCCCTGGTGCCCGACCAATCTGGGGCCTCATAAATATAATGGAGTAAAAGTTTGCGATAGCAGCTTGTCTCCCGCTATAGCGGCATAGGCGAGGCAGTAACTCTCGACAGTCTCAGTTTTGGCTAATTTTACAATACAAAACCCATTTTTTTGATATCCCGTACTAACCTCTTTATGTTAAATACTATACTCGGAGTTCTACTAACCCGAACTCCATTCTGAAAAGTCCTACGAGTTCCTTATCGACTTAACTAACATAAAATCAAGTTAAACTTTACTATACCTACCCAATCCATTCTCTGATTACCCTAGACTATACCTTTCTCAAATGTTTTCCAAGACTAGCCTAGCCTAAAAATTCTAACTCACAACCCGAGGAAAATCTTAATCTGGGCAATCATACCCTAATCAATGATATAAAGAACATAACATCACTAAACACTATACCATGTTTTCCCTTTGGAACATCTACCTTATGACCCTTTTCACCCTTCCATAATCAACGCATAAGAATAGACCATCTAGAGTACAACCACTAATTAACTCACCACTATGTGTTTCATTAACACATCGATTCTCTACCACCGCTTACGTTAGTCTATTCAACCCTTATCAATCAATCATTTATAAACAACCCACTTTTTAGCTATCACTCAAGGATAAGCTATAGTATTTAGCCTCACAACTAACTTACAACTAGTCAAATTACTGACTCAACATATCTCAATCACTCAAGGAGCAATAACAACCAAGTATTACCATGATCAATGAGAGGGACATGAATTTTCAAGAACACATCTAATAACCCCATTCCCTCATCCGACCCTACAACTAAGGATCATCAATCTTAATCAAGTTATCTCATTGCAAGGACCCTAACAATTCAATTATACTATCCCCAAAGAATACTATTAATCCATAATTATTATCATATAATGAGCATATGAGTAATGTCAAACAATAAACAGCCAATGACAAGTCATTTTAGTAATCAATACATGGGTGACTATTTCTACCAATAGACAATCATAATTTCACAAATACCTGGGAACTTTATTCCACTATAATCTTATGATTTCCTCATCAACTACACATTATCATTAAAATGCAAGTAGTTACTCAATCAATAGTAAAAACTACTGAGTCAGATAAAGTCTGATGTTCAAATATAAATGTTATCTCAATGGACAACATCATTCACATCACTCACATCACACAATTCACTTTCATGCCAACGGCTACCATATTCACCCTTTCATTTACTTATCTGACAATTTAGTCATCAATTAAACCTTTAGGTTATCACAAAATTTAAAGCCAGAATAAAAAAAAATTAAGTCACAATTATGAGTTACCACAAAAATTTTATAACCGTAATTCCTGCTATCAAGCAATAATAGCCCTGTCCCTGGTACTTATTCACATACCAACCACTTGAAACATAAGTTTCCACAAGTATATATCATTTTTCTCTTTCATTTTACCAATGATAATACCATGCCCAGCATTTGGCATATTGTTTTCCCTTTAAATCACATAACAAGAATTCCTTCAATCATTAACACATAACCAAGTTATGACCTTTCACACCTCACAAAATTTACAATGATTCTACCAACTACGATTCACATAAGTACCAAGGAATTAACCTTATGCACAAATTAAAACCCTTATTTTACTACCAACCAGACAAGCAATAATTATAGTCAAATTTTATCACACACCACACAACACATGGAAACTTACAACATTTACCTATCATAGATTCAGAGTTAATCAACCAACTACAAATCATAATCACATCTTATGTTACACCAACAAAGTTACAACCAACCAACTTCATCATAATTCATATGACAATCATAAGTTTCAGCCTTTATAGACAGATACCAATTGGAAACAACTAAGTTTCCAATTGCGAACTCCTCAAGATACCAATTGAAATTGACTAGATTCTAATTATGATTGTGGAGATACCAATTGGAATCGAGAGATACCAATTGAATTCAACCTATATACGCAACTATACAACGCACGATTGGAAAGAAGAAAGCGAAATAATTTTCTATAATGTCTCATAGATTCCTGAAGATTATATGTGAACATCAACACACCAATCTGTAGGACTCTACTCGATATTTGATCTTGTACTAGGAGATCGGTAATCTAGGATCTGATACCAAATTTTCATGACCTAATTATTAGGTCGTGCAGTCACCTACTCTAAGCACCTAGATAGGAGAACCCTTACCACTCTATTTAAAATGAGCCTGCATAAATAAATAACAACATGAAAATTCCCATTAATATTTAAACCAGTTACCAAAAACTTGAACAATGATTCTAATACACAGTATAAATAAAACCCTCTCTAGGAACTAGTCTAAATAGGTACAAGAGCTCTAAGGAGAAATACAAGTAAAATAAGACACAACTCCCACCCTAGAAAAGAGAGGAGTATAATTTGTTGGAAACTGCTATCCGCATCACCTGAGTAACAACAACTGATCCTACAACCAGACTATACACAAAAAGGTATATCAAGAGTATAATCAGTACAAATAACACGTACTGATAGGTATCATCGGCCGACCAGAGTTAGATCACATAAGCATAATATAGAATCACAAGAGAAAATATACCAACTTATATAGCAATTTAATCCACGACACTATTATCCACTTGTGTGACCTAAAGGTATTCCTACTCTTATTCCCGTTGATCATTCATCACCTTCGCATCAAGTGTCATTCATCCTAACTCTCAGAGATTAACCCCAATAGTTATTATAAGCCACTCTATTTCACTTACGTCTTAAATAACCTAGTGATAAATGGAAGTCAATAATCATCACCTTGTAACAAGTACAACTGTGAACATATACTATGATAAAGTACCTCAAGTTTATGACACTTAGCCTTTTCAAGTAACTCTACAACTTTAGTTAAGTACAAGTCAAGAAATAATAAGTCAAGTTAAATCATGACCGAGTCAACAAACCTAACTCTAGCAAATATCCAAGTCAACAAACCATGACTCTAACCATATCCAAGTCAACAACTATGACTCTAACCATATCCAAGTCAATAAACCATGACTCTAACCATATCTAAGTTAATAACCATGACTCTAACCATATCCAAGTTAATAAACCACGACTCTAACAACCTAAATCCCAAATATACCAAGCAACATCATAATATGGTTCACTCAAGGAACCCACGATAACAATCATGATAATACTCAGTCTACTCATGGAACCAATAAAAAGAACAACAATGACACTAAGCATATACCTGGTCCACTCAAGGAACCGTCATGTAATAAATATCAATGCAACCTTGTACTAGACATGGTACCCGAGCCAACCATGAATAATACTGTACTAGGTGTGGTACTCGAGTCAACCATGTAATAAATCTATTACAAGCGTGATACCCGAGCCAACCATGCAATAAAGCTATACCAGGTGTGGTACCCGAGCTAACCATACAATGAAGTTGTACCAGGCGTGGTACCTGAACCAGTCATACAATGAATCTTAAAACTATACCAGGCATGGTACCCGAGTCAACCATGCAATGAAGCTGTACCAGGTGTGGTACCCAGGCCAACCATGCAATGAAGCTGTACCAGGCATTGTACTCAAGTCAACAATGCAATGAATCATAAAACTATACCAGGTGTGGAACTCGAGCTAACCAATGAATAATCTCAACCAATCCCGTGAAGATGTCCAAATATTGGTACATTCTAAAATAATAATCGATACCACAATAATCACAATCACAATGAGAATAAGCAATCATACTCGTACATTTCACAAGTCAACAAGCCTTTAATATGACCTTATTATATGTGATTAATACTTAGGATATCATTTAACGATTACATTCCTTAAGTATTCATTGCAACAATAGACAACCATCAACCACTTGGTCAACTCGAGCTAATCATTCCATGTAAATAACAATTATTTTTTAACACACTAAATAACAAGTACATATGATTCATTGGTTTCATAATTTACAATATGCCCGAAGAGCAATCTATGGCTTATTCAATTATGCATTACCAAGCCACATCATTAAATTCAAGTATTCAATTTAGGATCATACACTCAACCCCAAGGGGTCTAAACTCTAGTTCAACATTCATAACTTTATTAACTAATTAAATCTCCTTTTGGTTATACTGAGGCTGAGATTCTCGCTATTATCTAGCAATCCATACATTTAAATAATTACTACATTCAAGACCTACTCCATTAGTCAGTCATTCAACTCTATTGAACTTACAATCTAGTTCTAGTTATACGCCTTATGCCTTTTACTTTCTACCTCTTAGACTAATTGACCTTAGGCTCTTAAGTTATGTCACTGCCTCCTTACACCATAAACAATCCTCAGCACCAACCTTAAGCAAGATTATCCCATGTTCTAACCACACATAATATCAAGTTCACCCTTTTTATGATAATTAGACTAAGTAACTAGATTATGATCTCACACAATTTCATTGTCATTTATATCCACATTACAATCCACCATGAAGTCATGAAAATACAAAAATCCATCAAGGATTCATACAATAACATACTAATACACAATTAAGCCTTTATTACATTAAATCCACATTTTTATCCATCCCAACTCCATGACGTAGGCCTAAGCATGATTTCTCCCGTTAAATCTATATTATGGATACGATTACTAACCACAGTCTACTACTCATAAATCATAGCCTACCTTGGCGCCAAGCTATTGTAAAAAATAATATATCATGGATGATCTTCCTTCTTCTTCGCATTCCCGAAGGCTAAATCATCTCAACAAAGAATTTCCACCCATACCAAATGAAAATCGCCCCTCTAAGGCTTAGGAATGAATTTTTGAGGTTTGGGGGCTGAAACCCATAAAAATAAGGTTATAAAATACTATGACACTGGTATAGAAGAATAATTACCGTTATAGTGGTATCGCTATCGCGCTCTGATCCAGCTATAACAGTCCCAATATTTCAGCACAGACAGTCTTCAGTAAAATAGTCATAACTTTTTACTCCAGAAGCGGATTAATAAACGGTTGATGGCGTTGGAAAGAAGACTAACAGATCTTTAATTTGGTGGGTAGTGAGACCAATAACTCCTTATATTCTATGAGGAATGCTCGTTTTAAATTGATTCTAGTTCAAACTTAGCCCGAAATTAAATCGGTAAGGAAACTTTGAACTTTACTTTGTGCTAGGAGTATTGTATGACCTTAGTACATATAAAATGCACTCTCATACTAAAAAATTAATCCTAACACTTATCACGAATGAGAAATACATGCCTTGACCGCAAATATTTTCAATAACAACGGAATAGGTCGTTACACTTTTTTCCCACTATCACTTTATTAGGCATTATCTCCTTGTGTGAAATTGATATCTTTTCATTCTCCTTAGTAGTTTCTAAAATTGGTGCAGTAGCTAGTGATATAACATTGATAGTATTTTCCTTATTAGCACATACCTGTAAAGTTGATTTTTTTACTTGTGATTTTGTAATCTGCTTGTCCGTCGTCTCCTCTGTTTGACCTGTGCTTAACTTATCTGCAGCTAATCTCTGAAGATACTTTTCAATAGCTTCTTCATCAATTACGTCTCCAAATCTCATCTTTGATAGTAAGTAAAGTTCTCTCTCACCCCTCCCCCCTGGTGTATCACCAAACACTGGTTCATCGTTTGGGTAAGCTTGCTGCAATATATCTTCATTAATATATGTTAGAGGTTTCTCGTCAATAGCCATTCTGTCCTCATTTAATTTGTTTCTTGCACCATCATTTGCATAGTTTTTTCCCAGTCACTCGTCATAGCATCAGCGCAATATATTTTTTCTTGATTTAAGCCATTTGCCTCACTGCCGGATATTGCCTTTTTTAAAAAAAGAGAAAAACAATTTATTTGAACAGATCCAAAGTTCAACTACCCCCCATGTTTTTGTAAAAAGAGAAAAATATTATTTGAAAAAGCTCCAAAAGTTCATCTGCTCTCTTTTCTTGTAGAAAGTCCCCCCCCCCCCCTCCATCCCCCTCGTCCCTTCTCCTTCTTAGTTTTCTACGAATCATATTCTATAAAATATAATTAGTTTTCTTTAAAAATAAAGACTTCAATGGAGGAAAAATAAAATTAGGAATCATTTTTTTATGTATTTTATAATTTTTTGTATTAGTGAAGAATTAGAAATTAATTAGTGTATAAAAATTTAAGTTACGGAAGAGTAAAATTGTGAATAAAAAAAAAGAAATGAATTTTTTTTTATATAGTTTTCGATATGGCAATGATATAGTGTTGATTTGGCAGTGACGTGACACGTGTGTAATGAACTTTCCATTGTGAGAATGGTATTATAATTTTAGGATGATATTTATTCATTTCAAAGTAATTTAAGGGGGTATTTAATTGCCTGTAAAGTTGAAGTGCTAAAGTAAGTTGTAGAGCCAAGTTTAATTTTGAGATAATGCACAAATACCTTCCTAAACTATACCCGAAGTTGCTATGACACACCTAAATTTTACAGGGGTCCTATTACCCCCCCTAAACTCATTTTTTCTGTATTTTTGTGCTCCTTTTGTGCTGACATGGCTGCCAAGTCAGCACAAAAGGAGCACAAAAATATTATGCTACTTGGCAGTCACGTCAGCAAAAAGGAGTATAAAAATACAGAAAAAGTGAGTTTTTGTTATGTATTTTCTCTTCATCATTCTTCTCTAGTTGTGATATTGAGTGTATCTCCATTTTTGGCTACGGGATGTACTCTCCTAGCATATTTCTTTCTAAAAAAAATCAGTCTATTAAGATTAGTTGGTTCTGAATTTTCACCAAAGTTCTGCACTCATACTATTAGTGATATTCTACAGTGATATGATTCCCGTTCCTCCTTTTGAAGTTGGTCTGCTTATCTTACTCCAGGTCATGCAATATTGCTTGTTCTTTCCTTCATTGTCCCCCCATAGAAAATTAACAAAAATCATTTTCATCAGCTTCATGATTGTCTTAGAAGGCTGGCATATAAGGAGGTATAATGACATTGTTGACAATACATGTTTGATGAATATAATCTTTTCACCATTTTACAGTGTCAAGCTCCTAATTTGTTGAGGATTTTTATGGCTGAATTTGTGAAGTAGTGAATCCTTTTCCTTCCATAGAACAATGGATAACCTAATAAGTAGCTTATAGGGAATTATTTTCTTTGTACATGCAAAATGTTAGAGATAATATTAATTTTATTATTTGATATATTATCACTCATAATAAAATAACTTTTGTCCCTGTCATAAAGTTGTCCAGAATTCTTTTCATAATTTCTCAAGCATCCCATTATCAATTTCAATGTTTGAGATTTTCCTGCATAGAAAATAATCAAATCATTAACATATGCTAGGTGATTGACATTAGGTCCATCTGATTGCATATAAAAATCAATAAACATAGAATTAATATATAGGTTATTTAGTAAAGTAGAAAGGACTTTTGCAGTAATGATGAAGAGATGGTAATATGTGGTCTCGTTAACTCTCCTCTATAACTGAAAATATCTATATTTCTTTCCATTAATCACAATTGTATACCACCTGTTAGAAAAAAACGAATCTAATTTTCTCTAAATTTCATTTTTCTCTTAACTAGACAAATGAAATTTCAAGATATCTTTTCATCTTTTCATAAGCCTTATTCATATCTTCTCGAAGACCACCAATTGCCCTCATTTTTTTACAAAGCCACTTAATAAAAATTATTCTAAGGATGATCTTGGTTAGCCTATTATTCATGACCTTAAAGATAATTTTTTTGAGTAACATTATTGAGGCTAATAGTTCTGAACTCAGAGAAATTCTGAGGAGCCTCCACTTTAGAGAGTATTAGATAGGAACCAGTATAGAAACAAGGCATCCGTTTCTCATTGAAAACAACTTTAACCTTGCTTAAAATGTCATTACCTATAATTTTTCATGCCTTTTGAAAAAAGAAACTACTATAACTATCTGGCCCAAGAGAGATGTTAGAATTCATTTCAAAAACAACTTCTTTCACCTCTTGGATACTATGAGTTTCCATCAGGATATCATTATTTTCATTGATCGTTGTGTGAGAAATGTTATCCAAAAATTAGTACTTGTCAATTTTATGAGGGTCACTGGAGAATAATTAGTTTTGGTAGAATTTTATTACAGTTTCTCAAATATTTTTCTCTCCCTAAATTCATACTTTATCATGTTGAATTCTATTAATCTTGAGAATATTCTTCTACTTATAACTAGGGAATGAAAGAATTTAGTATTTTTCATATCCTCCAATATTTCACTTGAGATTAGCTTTTTGCTTTCAGTATGAGTGAGCCTATTTGTGTTTAAAAATTAGTTCAGCTTTAGCCTCCGTCTATCCATCTGAGAGTTAGTATTGATATACTTCTCGTCAACTTGAGGCACATTATTTTTAGTTGATGTATGTTGTGGAAGACGTCTCCAAATATATTCCTAGACCATAAACTGAGAGCCTTACTAGTTTGGGGTGGGCATTCCGATGGTGCAGTTCAATTTGAGAAGTTCGATTTGACTTCTTGGTGTTCGATTTGATAAAAATAAAAACAAAAATTGAACTGAATTTTGTTTGATTCGACTCGATTTTTAAAAGTTCAATTCATTTTTTTGGTTTACATTATTGAGTTTGTGTTGTTCATGACAAAAATGCAATCAAATTTATTCATACATTTAGAGCTTCAGTAGATCTAGAGAATGAAAACTCTTTATGTTGAAAGGGTCGAAAGATATTTAAATTTGACTTGTAATGTATTTAATGGGCTAATGCCCGTCTTTAGTTTTTAAAAAAAAAAACTTTGGACTACTAATTTATTTTCTATATCATGTTTTAGCTTCTCAAAGTTAGTAGGACTATCTATTATCTGTGCAGTTGCAACCGACAAACACTCGAGCTTTATACCCATAAAAAAAAGGAATTTTCAAAAATATCAGTTCAATTGAAATTAATTAGACTTTTATATCAATACTTTATTAATTACAATCCATACCAACTATTTGAATGTCAAGCAAAAAAAGAAAAGAAAAAAAAACAAATAAAAAAGCCTCAATCTCTCGCCTCAATCTCTCTCTCTTTTTTTTTCAATTTTTCTATTTTGTTTCTCTCTCCTTCTCGCCTTTCTCTCTATTTTCTCTTTCTATTTCTCTCTTTTTCTTTCTTTTTTCTTTTTTCTTTTTTCTCTCTGTTTCCTATCTCTTTCTCTCTTTTTTCTTTGTATTTAATACTTACCTTTTTCTCTTTTTTTTTTCTTTGTATTTAATATTTTACCTCCCTCTTTGTATTTTGTATTTTGTATTTTCACACTTCTCTTTCTCGTTCTTTGTCTTTCTTCCTTTCTCTTTCACTTTTTCTATCATTTATTGTATTTTGTATTGTTATCTCTTTCTTTGTTTTTCTTCCTTTTTGTATTTTCATCCGACCCCCCTCCTTTCTCTTTTTTTTCGGATACAATTGTATCAACGAATACAAATACAATTTGTATCAATTAAATATAATTTGTATTCAATTATATCAACGAATACAAATACAATTTGTATTAATGAAATACAATTTTATTCAATTGTATCAATGAATACAAAATACAATTCATATTAATGAATACATTTGTATCAACGATTCGTATCAACAAATACAATTTGCATTCAATTGTATCAACGAATACAAAATATAATTCGTATCAACGAATACAAATTAGTACTAATTCAATCACACCAAAAAGCCAAGGAAGACAAATTAGTACTAATTCAATCACACTAAAAAGCCAACGAATACATTTAGAACTGATTCAATCACACCTAATATATTACTGCTTTTGTTCAACTTTTGCATGGCCAATTTTGCATCAAACCACCCTTTGGCTGCCATTTGATTGAATTGGATCAGAGAGAGGGAGAGGGAGAGGGAGAGAGAGGAATAGATGGGAGAAGGAGAGGCTCTATACCAATAGTTTTGACTGATTGACAAGAAGCGTAATTGATTCAAACTATAGGCATGGAGCGTAATTAAGCCTCTAATGTTGGTGTGTTGTGTAATTTTTCCTTAAAAAATGGGAAAAGGACACCACGTGTCCACTGGGCCAAACTATTCCTATCAAATTTGGCCATTTCAAAATAATACCACTATATGGCCACTCAGCCATTTAAATCCCACACGATGGCATTTTTAATTGGGCCATTTCAGTCTTTTTTCTAAAGATTCTGTTTGTTTTTTTAAAAAAAAAATCGCTACTCTTTTTTTGGCTAAAAAATCAGCTTTTTTTAAAAAAAGAAATTAAATGCAATTGTATAGAAACTGTATAATTGTCGTGTGTGAGTGTGTGTGTATATATATATATGTATAAGATCTCTATAGAAACTGTATAAAATGTGTATAGAAACTATATAAGTGTTGTATATAATATGTATATGTGTAAGCTTTTAATAGAAACTATATAGGATGTGTATAAAAACTATATAATTATTGTATATAAGATGTGTATAAAAATTGTATCATTTTTGTATAGAATATGTATAGCGACTCCAGCGCTAGCGAATTCGCTAGAAAGTGAAATTTTAATTCCTTGGCTATTTGTTGGGATTTGTTTGGGCCGACTGGCCATTTTTGTCCTTCTCCCTAAAAAAATATCCAAATTGACTAATGATGGTGAAATGGACCATATATATTTACTAGATACGGGAGAGTCCGTGCTAGCATGGGCCCAATATATCTTATATTTTTGGGTAAAAATCGTTTACACCCCGAACTTTGATTTAAAAATCAAACTCCCCCCTCAACTTTGAAAAATAATCATTCTCCCCCTCTTATCATATGCAATGTATATTTTATCCTTGACATTCATTCCTCTGTTAATGTAAAAAAAAATATATATATATATATATAATATTTAATTTGTTAATCCAAGTAGTTATAGTTTTTTATTTTTGTTCATTAATATTATAAGTAGAATAATTCTTTTATAAATTTATTGCAAAATCAAATATTATTTTTTATAATTATTATTCTAATATCACATGCATTAAATATATATGTATATATATGAATTTGAACTTGAAACCTCAAGATGAATTTTGAACCTCCTAAATCATTGTGCCAACCTCTACTCCTGTGTTAAATGGATTCAAAAATCTATATATACACACTAAAATAAAAAAATACCTTTTATATACAATATAATTTTTTATCGAGGCCCCTACATGTTTTCTTTAACTTTCACTTATCTTTTATTATCTACTGTCTATATAGATAAACAAATTTTGATTGTCATTAATAAAATATTTTTTAATATAATTTAAAATTTATTTATAATACAAATAAATATTCTTTAAGATTTTTTAAATAAAATATACTTTTATTTTTATTAATTATTTTTTTATTACATGCATCAAAATATATTTATAAAGTTATTACATTATAGTTTTCATTATTATTAATAAAATTATTTTTTATTATGTTCCTTTATTTTATTATAGAACGACATTAACTTTTATACTCAATCAAAAAAAATTTTCTTATTTTTTTAAATGAAAATAATATTTTTATAGACAATTTAAAAAGTAAAATATCATAATTTTAAAGAAGTAAAAAAAAATGATTGATAGTGTAAGGGTAGAATGGACATTTAGAAAAATAAATTAGAAAAAAGAGGAGAGAATGATTATTTTTCAAAGTTGAGGGGGGTTTGATTTTTAAAAGCAAAGTTGAGGGGTGTAAATGATTTTCACCCTATTTTTTTAATCTTAATTTATGTAATATAAATGTAATTTGGAATCGACCTAATTCTTTATATGTTTTTAAAATATTTCAAGTTTAATTATTGAGATTTATAGTGTTTTTTAAGTAATTTTTACATAAGATATGTTACTCCCTCTGGCCAAGTCATGTGCCATAAATGGAATTTCGAGAGTCGATTCAATTTTTATATATATTTGTTTATATTTTAAGTTGATAATTATTATATGATCTATAGCTCTTTTTGTGTAATTTTCACATAATATATGTTACTCCATATGTCCTAATTTATGTGACACAAATTGAATTTCTAGAATCAACCAAATTTTTTATATATATTTTTAGATATTTGAAGTTGTTAATTATTATGATTTATAGTTTTTTTTACGTAAAAGTAAAATAGATAAATTTAAATGGTGTGATTTTTAAAATACCCTCAGCTAGAAGCAGATAGTAAAATACTCCTTCAATTCCTTTTATTTGTCAGATTTTGCTTCAGGAGGGTCAATTTGACTAATCTTCTAAGCTAAATTGAATTAAATTAAATTAATATTTAAAATTTAAAATTTAAAATTTAAATGTTCAAAAACTATACGAAAGATATGATAAGTTGCAATTCTTCTCATATTAATATGATGAAAAAATACATTTTAAATATTATTGGTCAAAATTTATGCAATCTAATTCTCGAAAAGTGAAATATTGCAAGTAAAAATGAATGGAGGGCAGGAGTATTATCATTTCTAAAAAAATTGGAAAAAATTGTGAGAATTAATCAGCAAATTATTTTAAATTTTGGGAAAGATAATTTTAAATTCTCTAGAAAATACATAGGGAAGAGATTGTGGAGAGGGTTGGGGACGTGGGGGGTCCTGGGTTGGGCTATTGTGTGGTGATGAAGATGACATAAGGAAAGGACAATTTAATCCAGACACTCAAAAGTATTACATAGCAGTTCTTTTAGATCCAATCATGTTGCTCCAATTTAATGAAAATGACTGAAATGTCTTCAAAAAAGCTAAGCAAGCATGTTGATCAGGTCTGTTCTTATTCCCATTTATAAGATAGTAGAAATTGTAGTCTAATACTCACGTGCGTTTGATGGATGAGAGGAAATTGGAGAGTGGAAAAAAAATTAAAAAATTATATATCACATATAATTTAATTTTTTTGGTTAACCAAATCTTTTAACTGAAAAAATAAAAATCAAATCGAATAATCAAAATTTTAAAATATTAAATCAAAACTGATAAAAAGGAATAAAAAATTCAGTTCAATCAACTTTTTCGATTTTAACCAAACAATGCACATCCCTATTACTAGTTTTCTTTAATTTCTGCTGGATCTCCCAAAAGATGTTCCTATTAGTTTTAAAATTCAATTTTGCTTGACAATGTCCAGAAATTCATCATGTTTCAGCCAAATATTTAAGAACCTGAAGTACTTAACATGGTCATTATTCATATTGCCACAAAATATAAGGAGCGCCCATACAACCGAGGAACGCAGTCAAGTGAAAACAAACTCTATGGCCGCCCATACAATCGGAGCGTACACTGAGCACACAACAAACAAGGGTGGAATCTCACTCAAATGGATGATATGATATGATATGCTGAAGCCAAGTGATAGCAGTGTCGTATGTTACCCCCTCCGGTGCCCCAAAGGCCCAATAGAGGCAGGATCCATGAAGGAATGCTCCCGAGTACCTCTACTCCGTCGTACACTCCTCCTCCAGTCACCGTCTGCCTGTAGCACTTGGTCCAGAATGGTATGGTCCATGGAGGTCTACTCGTAGATCACATACTAAATTTCATAACCTCAATATAATCGTCTAGAGCATAGCCGGATCCAAATAAGTCCTCAGATCTCAAAAATGCATGCCCGGAGTTCTACTCGGGTCTAAATCAATGGATCAAGCCTCAAAACTCCAACAAGGAAGCCCGAACATAACCGGGTCTAAAATAATAGTAAAACTAATCTGTAGCTCAGTCCGACCGAGTCTAGTACTATTTCAAATCAATAAGAAGTCAAGTATAGCACTATAGCGCAACCGAGTCTAGTATAAGTACGAAGACAGTGACAAAATCATCCTTTTAACTTTCTTACCCCAAGAAGATCCATAAAAGTCAGTTCCAAACCTTTTATAACTATTTTTTACCAAAAATAGGCCCTCGGGGCCATGCAAGGTTTAGAAAATCATCAAGTAGTAGGCCCGAAGCCAAAACTATAGTAAAACATACGAAAAAACTCTTATATGCATGATAATGGCATGCTCAATCACAAATAGTAGCCCAACGGCTCACAATCAACCTATCGGTCCTGCACAGGCTCCAATCGCTCTACGACACATATAACCAGCCTAAGATCGCAATATCGATGTCCGAGACTCACGGACATTTCCAACAACCTACCATCTATGTTCTAGAGTCAAATACAAGGCCACACAGGACCACAAGGATGATAGAAGCAACTACAACAAATTCTACAACAAAACGAGTGAAATAATACGGGCATGAAAGAGCGGGCATGGTCTGGGGTACCAAGCTAATAAACACAACCCAAGGATGCTAATTAGTATAATTATATTCTATATATGCAAAGTCTAATGGGATTAAATCATAACCTACCTATCATTCGACGACAAGCTGTTGGAAAGACAATGTCTAAGCCCGAATCACTCCGAGAAGCTCCAAACGAAAATCAAACTATCAAGAACGTAAACTACACATTAAAATAAAACTAACAATACCCATATTGCTATAATTATAGTTGGTTCAAAATTTAGGTCAAAAGCGGGACCGTGAGGCCCACAACTCGAAATCAGAAATGAAAGCACGATGAACATACAACTCCCGTGAGCGCATGCTCCAATTTTGAGCGAAATTGGCCAAGATAAGGGGCACAAAATAGCCCGTTCAAATCAAGAATAAAAGATGAATTTTCAAAAATTAAACAAAATTTACTCACCACGACGAGAGGAACAAGCTAGTGGACTGAAATTCTCGCAATAACAAACAATCAAAGTCAAGGAACAACTATAACCCAAGAAAAATCAAGCTTTAGGACAAACTCAACAATGGAGATTTTTTTGCAACAATGGAGAAGAAGGAATTTTGGGGAAGAAGAAACTTACCGGATTAACGATGGGAATTGATCACAAAGCAATGAGGATTTCAACTCCAAGAGTTGCTGAGCAAAGGGTGAAGAAAAGGGAGTTTTGGAGCAGATTTTATGGAGAATTTGGAGTTGGGTTTAAATGAAATAAAAAGAGGAGAGAAGACAACTTAAAGATGCTAGCCATACCTGTGCGTACGAGGCCATGGCGCTGCCTATGCAAACGGGCACGGGCGAATGCGGAGGCTAGGCGCTGGCCCAGCACGGACGGGGCCATGCCACTGCGCAAGCGGCTAGGGCGTCGCCTAAGCGATGGCTGAGAAAATGGGCAGCTGGCACTGCTGCTATGCAGACACGTTGGCCAGCCCACGTGTAGGCAAAGGCTTGCTAGTGCCATGACAACAACCAGCTGCCAACAGCATGCCAACTTGGAAATTAGAGTCCGACGGACCCTCGGGTACACATCCGGGGTCCCGCAAACACAAACGAGCTGAGCTATTCAACTAAAAATGACATTTCAAACTCAATAAAATTAATGAATTTCCCAATGGAGGTCGATATGATGAAAAGTGGGCCCCACGCCCAAGATCCAACTCATGCCAACATTTCCAAAATAGAACCCCATGACCTAAAATGAGTCCGAAAGCCTCGGGACTCAAACTAAAGGTCCCTCTAACCCAAAGTCAACATTCTGGAGCTAACAGCGCTGTCAGAATTTCTATCCGAGTCTATCCTCTCTGAATGTTGACCAAAGTCAAACTTTTAAGTTCAACTGGCTAGAAAACACAAAAACTAACACAGAACCAAACTGAAAGCTCCCAGACCCCGATCAAAAGTTCACCTAGACCAAAATTCATACTCCGGATCTAATGGAACTGTCAGAATTTGATTTGAGCGTGTTTACCAAGAATGTTGACCGAAGTCAATGATATCCTAAGTTTAAGCTCTAAAATGGAGAAATGACCATAACGACCAAACAAACAGTCAGAGTATCGAACTACCAGTCCCAGTAAGTCATAAATGACTTGGAGCCGCTATAGGCAAGCTCTAACAGTACAAAGAAAGCATAAACGCAAAAATGACCGGAAGAGTCATTACATATTATGGTGAAAAATATATTTTTATTGACTGACAAAAGACATGTATTTAAAGAATAAGACTTAACTGAAAAATAGATAATTACTCCTATATTTCAGGTTTCATCAATTTCCTAACAAATAATAAACATCAACTCCTAAATACTAGGTCTAATTGATTGACGAAGTCTAACTTAATAAAATTACTGCAGTAAAATAAATTTTTGCTTATAAAGTAAATATTCAACACTCCTCTTGCTTTAGGAATTATAAAATTTTGGTCTTCTATCTTGAAATCTTCACTTTTAAAAATCGAAAGTGACCTTGTGAATAAATCTGCAGATTCATCTTTGGACTTGTAGTGAACTTGATTCAGATTTCTAAGTTCTAACTCTTGATTATCAATAAATTTTAGTTTGTGTTATCTTCTGATGGATTAAATGACAAATTTTACCTCTTATTTTAACTCAAAAAATCTCCTACTTAGTGGAATCAAAGATCCGATAATACTTGTTTTTACATAATAATATAAAAAAATCATTAGCTGGCCAACACTCAATAAATTTTGATCAATATCAGGCACGTAAAGAAAATCTAAAATTATTTTTGTACCTGAAATTATTTTGATTGCAACACCCCCTTTCTCTTTTGCAGGAATATAATCACCATTTATTCTGACTTTCTTATTTTTCATAGATATGAACTCTTTAAAAAAAATTGTCATATGTCATATGATTTGTACAATCATTGTCAATCATTCAAAAATCAAATTTCTTGATTGAAAAATAAATTGCCACAAATAAGTGGTCTTCTTCTTCTTCATTGGCAATTTGGGCATCTGCTTCATATTTTTGATATTTGCTTTTGCAATCACAACTTCATGACCAAGTTGATTGCATATATTACACTGTGTATCTGGCATCTTTCAACATCTAAATGGAGGATGACTTTTTTTGTCACGGTCCTTATAAGGTGAATAATTTTTTAAAAATTTACCCTTGCTTTGAGTTTTGTAGCTAGTTGATGATGATGCTTCAATCATGTCATCTTTCCTCATAAGCCTCCTTTACTCCTGTATCTGAAAAGAATTTAACAATTCTATCAAGGTAATTTTAAATAAATCTTGTGTATTTTTCAAGATAGTTATATATGCTTTATATCTTTTGGGCTTGTTACAAGAATTTTTTAAATAATTTTTTACTCTTTAAATTCAGTGCCTAGTAATCTTACCTTGTTAACAATGTCAAGCAATCTATCTGAGTATTTTTTTACTATCTCCAACTTTTTCATTCTCTGCAACTTGAATTACCTCATTAAATTCAATACCTTCATTCCTCGTATTCTTTCATTTTCAACATATTCTTTCTTCACATAATCTTAAATTTCTTTTGGTGATGTGAGAGTCATAATTCTCGTGGAAATAGTTGTTGAAATAGTAACAAATAAAGTTTCTTTCTCGTTGAAACTTATATTTTTATTTTCCTTGTGACTCTTGATTTAGACTATGGTGAGATGACAGCGGATTAATTTTATCATCCTATTCCATGATTTTATAAAAATTAAGAGCCTTCAAGTAGATTTTTATTATCACAGACCATAATTAATAATTTTTACCATCGAAAATTGGAGAAGTCATTCGTGAAAAAATATTTTTGGACTCTATCTCTTCACTCATAGATCTCTCAAAAATGGCTCTGATACCAACTTTTGTTTTTTTTTTAAAAAAAGAAATGTAGAAAAAATAACAGAGGAAAAAAATTAAAGAATAAAACTTTATTACAGTAGAGAATATATTCTTATTAACTAACAAAAGACATGTAGTTAAAAACTAAGACCTAACTGAAAAATATATAATTACTCCTATATTTCAGATTTTATCAACTATCTAACAAATAATAGAAATCAACTCTTAAATACTAGGTCTAACTAGTTGACTAAGTATAACTTAATAAAATTACTGTAGTAAGATAGATTTGAACTTCTAAAGCAAATATTCAACAAAAGGGCTCTTATATACCTTTACAGTTCTTCTCTATATAGCATAGGCAACGAACATGAAATAATTTTTATTATCATCCTTAGTAGTACATATACATGTAACCAATTAATCTTTACTAACAAATATACAATAATTTAGATCAGCTTTATAGAAAATTTAGATTTTTTACTATTATTAGCAAAATGACCTTGTATATTTAGAGTCCTTTTATTAATCTAAATTTTGATTTCAATAATAAAAGATTCTTGAAGCACAATTAGAGACACGTTATGCTGTTGATCATGTAGTTAGGACTTTCACTGTAGGCTTGAGATTTCATATCTCTAATATTTCAATTAAGGATATTTATCATTGATCAGTTTGGATGGAGATTTTTGAGAATTTATTTTTTGGCCTTTTGTGATAGGTGATTCTTTCATTTTTTCGGTGTTGGTTTTAAATTTTTTCTTAAGTATTTGATTTTTCTGCTCCCTCTATTTATCATTTTTTCATGAGTTAGATCCTACAACAGTTTTGATAAGAGTGGTTGCTTGATCATCTAAGAACTTAAGAGGAAAAAATTTACATGGAACAACCTGAGGGTCTTGTGGTTCCTGGTAAAGAGAGGAAAATGTGTAAACTTGTTAAGTCATTTTATGGACTATAACAAGCACCTAAATAATGATATGCAAAGTTTTACCAAATAATATTAAAAAATGAGTTTGAAATTAATGAGTGTGATAAATGTGTTTACATTAAAGACACTCTAAATCATAAAGTCATTGTTTGTTTGTATGTTGATGATATGTTGATCATCAATAGAAATATTTTTGATATAAATTCTACTAAGCGTATGTTGTCTAGAAAATTTGATGCGAAAGATTTAAGAGTTGTTGATGTGATCTTAGGGATCAGAATTCATAAAATTCCTCAAGGTTTAGCATTGTCACAGTCTCATTACATTGAAAAGGTACTTGAGAAGTTCAAATATTTGAATTTTAATATTGCCAAGACACCAATTGATATGAGGTTGGCACTTCAAAAGAATAAAGATGAAAGCAATTCACAATTGGAATATGCATGAATATTGGAAAGTTTAATGTATATTATGAATTTTACCTAACCAGATATAGCATGTGCAATTAGTAAGCTGAGTTGATTCACAAGTAATCCCAATCAAACTCATTGGATAGCAATGAAATGAGTTTTTGGAGTATCTAAAACATACTTAAAACTATGCTTTGCATTATAATAAATATACCGTATTATAATAAATATCCCATAGTACTTGAAGGATATAGTAATGCAAATTAGATCACCGGATTGTCTGAAGTTAAATTCACAAGTGGGTACCTTTGGTGTAGAAGCAGTTTCTTAGAAATTATCCAAACAAACATGTATCGCTCAATTTACAATAAAATGTGAATTTATAGCTTTAGATAAAGTTGATAAAGAAGCTGAATGGCTCCGGAATTTCTTGAAAGATATTTTCTTTTGATTCAAACCTTTGGCACCTATATGCATATTGTCACGATCTGAGTCTACACACTGAATAAAATACGGTACTTGGAACCAAAAGTGATCCCAAGCGAACTCTTGGTACTGACATAATACTAAATTCATTCAACATACTAATTGAGCAGAAGCTTAAGCATGAAAAATTGAAAAACTTAAGATTTAAAACTGAGTTTCTAAGAGTAAACAATTCTATGAAAACCAATAACTAAAAACTGATTGACTATATTTAAAGCTTCTACTACTAGCAAGAATGAATTGCTGGGACAAGACCCCCAGCTAACTCTAAACATCTGAAATAAAAGCCTGAAATACTAAGCAAATCTAAAACTTTAAAAGTCCCCGAATGATGAGGACTCACCAAGCTGACTGAAAATCCTGCTGAACTACCTAGCCACGAGTCTGAGAACGAGCACCTGAATCTACATCATGAAAGAATGCAGAGCAAGATAAAGTATGCGATATGTACTACTGAATGTACTGAGTATATGAGATCATGATAACAACTGTAAATCATAAAAAGGACATGTATCATGAAAATATGGCTGAAAACTTAAAGAAGTATAATCATTTGAGAATGCATAAGTCAAAGCTGTAAGACATAAGTCCTTTACTGAATGAGTATAAAACATGCTTGAACATTAAAACTGTGAGATCATGATGTTTAAAATAAGTGAAAGTTGATACTGGGGAGTTTCTTACAACCGATATGAACTATATGATCATCATGAATTCCAACGTACAACCCCATTTGCGAGGGTGCCCTATACCCAGCCAAAGATATAGAACTTGTCCAATGTAAATTCACTAATTGAGCCTGTTGGGCTAAAGGTGTTAATCTAACTGGCAAAAGATCCTTATCCTACGGTAGCAACGTAGTTTTGAAACTTGGGTTACCTGGAACTCTTGTCCTCTCAGTGTTAATACTACTCCCAAAATATATTACTAGATTCTCATAATAGGTTAGCTAATATCTAAAAAATAAAGCATGAACTAGTTTAAATTTACTATTTTTATTGAAGTTCTAAAATACTGAAACTAGTCGTGCTAAATTTACTGAATACTGAAATCATGTATTCATAACATGCCAAATCGTACTAAAACAGGCTAAAATATGTCAATCATGCAAAGTTCTTCAAGTAGAATGATAATTGATTTGGAATCGTGAGAAACCATGCTTAGCCATTTTTAACAAGAATCAAACTCACAAAATATTGTAAGAAAACTGAATTTCAAGAAATATGTATAATAGGGTATAAAACCTAAATCATAGAGCCATGAAAAATCACAATGAAAATCTAAAGTTTTGGGCATAAGGGTGAAAGGAAACCCTTACTGAAAATCTACATACCTAGAATGCTCCAACTTCTATGGAGAATCGGAAGAAACTGATCTGGAGACTTAAGGATTGATTCCTTCAGTGATTCATAGGGTTTCATAACAAGAAACGCATAAGGATCCTTATGTTAGGGTTAGGAATCATTCGAATTACTTTAGGAATGAAGGAGAAGACTTACCTAGTCTTTGAGAACGTTTGTCATTGCCTAGGGTTGAGAGAAAAGGTCTGAACTTGAAAAATAATCAAAAAAATCACTAAAGATTCTATTTATAGACGCCTGCATTTTTGGGTTTACGGTTAAGAACACGATCAGTTTTTTCTGAAAAAATAACAGTTCTCTCTGAGAATTTCTACGATCAGTAATTTCGACTGTTTTTCAAGAAAACAATTCATTTTTTTGAATAGTGCTTTTTCTCTAAGATTCGTCAATCCTTGGATGACTTTCTACGAGCAGAAGAACGGATCATTTTTTGAGAAAACATATTATTTTTCAACTAGTTCTTTCACTCTAAGATTGTTAGTTCTTGAATGATTTTTTACGATTGACTCTGTTCTTTCTTCCATAGATATCTGGGAAGAGGTTTGTGCAAAGTTTTAGTTTACAATTCATTATACAGACCATTTTCTTTAAATTACAGCCCATAAAAGTGACCATAAATCGTTGGAACAGGCTTGTAACTTTTCTAAGTACAATTCTAAATGTTGATTCAAAATCTGAGGTATTACAATATTTTCCTGCTCCGGATCATCTTTTTCAGCTCCTATTCAAACTTCAAAGCTCCATAATCGCTCCATTATGCTCTAAATCCATGCAAAATCCTTTATTTTTCAATCTACACATCAAGACAAACTATATAAGCATAATTCATACAAAGTAAGCTCAAAAATATCTTAAAATAAGTAAAATGTGAGATAATTTATATCATAAAATACTACTTTTAGCCTCATATCACTCCTCCTTAGGATTATTTATTCTCGAATGAAGACTAGGGTTAAACCAAAAATAAGGAAAATACTAGTACTGCATGACTGATTACTGAAACTGAATGACTAACATGATAACCGGTTTGAACTAAGAATAGGGACTCAACTGAAACTTATAGAGCATGAATGCATACTTAGGAATCACAAGTAACTGAAAAGGATATGAAATTAAGAAGAGTAACTATATGAGGAAAATTATTACCTCAAACTGCCTCGGTGCTAGGTAGGAATAGATGAGGCTACTTGGCTATGATATCTGCTTCTTCTTCTCAAGTAGCTTCCTCAATCAACTGATTTCTCCATAAAACCTTTACTGTTACAACCTCCTTATTCCTCAGCTTGCGAACCTGCCTATCAAGTTTTCACGACCCAAACCACCATGAGTGGCACCTATCCAAAATTCCTGGATGAGCGAACCAATATGCAACTCAATACTTAGCAAAACTAACAGCTCCAAACCAGTTTGAATTAAAAATAAAGAACTATCATTCACATCTAAACCAAAACTAATAATATCCTGCGGAAATTACCCCTAGAAATTGAAAGTTATCTTACCAAATATCTAAAAATGGGGATGCAATCCCAAAAATAAATAAGAGTTTAAATCCGAAAACAGATAAACTATAACTAAACTGGAAGAAAACAAGGTAATCCGACAGAAGCAGCTCACCCTTGAAATTTGGAATCGCTGGGACTATATCTGAGGTCGCGTAGGAGCCGTCGGAAGATGTCCTGTACTCATAAAAAGAAAATAAGTGCAGAATCAGTACACAATCACCGTATACTGGTAGGATCATTGGCCAGATCAAACAAATAATATAGATACAATAAACCAAAACTAAGTAAAGTAGCACAAACATATAGCAGCAACTGGTAATGTAATTCCAGGCTCCCAGCCTACCTTCTAACTTATTAACCACATGTACTAGGTTCAACAACCATCTAAACATGAACAATAATCATGACACTTACTCTTTTTCACATCACCCGGATCATCTAAGGTTCCCCAGACCAACACCTAAGTGTTAACTTATAATGCCTGGTCCACCCCTAGACCACTCCACACTTAAGTGTAACAACCCAACCTCTCAAGTACCAGTATAATCAATCACAGATTTAATAATCAACCCGGTCCACTCATAGAACCATCATCAAACACAGTCAATAATGTATAATTAAAACTCATACCAGGCATAGTACCAAAGCCAACAGATATAGAACATGTACCAGACATGGTACCCAAGACAACAATTAGTATCCCATACCAGGCGTGGTACCCGAGCCAATCGAATGTCACACAAGCTTACAATCAATGATTAAGTGAATAAAAACACACTTGTAAAATCAACAAGAAATAGTCAAGTTCATTTCACATAATTAACACCCCAAATACTTGGACATTCACAACTTCATCCCCTAAGCATGCAAGCATGTACATCACTAAGCTAAGGTTACATGTATATACATTGCATTTGGTAAAACAAGAACCATCACCTACCTCGAATAGCCTAAAACTTTACTGGACCGGAGCCTTTCTATTTTTGGAAGCTTTCGCTTTCTCTTGGTCTAAAAACAAGTACACAATATACTAAAATCAGTCCAATGACCAAAAATTATTCGAATTATGCAAAATCCTAATCCCCAGGTCAACCTATGATCATTCCACCCAACCCAGAGCTTTTTCACCATCAATTCACCTACAACTATCATTTTTTACGTTTATATTTAGCAAATAATGGTGTTTTAATCATGCAAAAGCGATAATAAGCATAACCCAAGAATTCTATCCTAGAATTCTCCCTTTTCCACCGGATTCTACCATCCTAAGTTATTCCAAACATTTTTCCAAGCCCGAGATTACAGTTTCTAAGGTATGAGAATCGAAATACGGATATGGGGAACGAAAACCTTACCTTTTCGATGGAGTTTGGTGGAAAATCACTGAAAATTGCCTCCTTTCGCCTATGCCCTTCCCCAAAATATTCTTTAGAAATTCTGAACATTTTTGGAGAAGTTTCTGCATTAATCCCGACTAAGTTCGTTATAGCGGTCCATACACCGCTATAGCGGTGCTGCCATAGCAGAACCAACCACTATGGTGGTGCTGACCGACGTTGACTTCCACTATAGCAGAAATTTCTCCCCTATAGCGCAATGTCAACTGATATGGCAGTTGATATAGGACAGACACTCGGAAAATCCCCCAAAAGTTCCTATTTTATAATACACCTTAAATCCTGATGTTCTGTAACAACCCCTTCACGTCAACCTTGATACCGGGTGTTCTACTCACCCAAATTCACTTCTGAAAAGTCCCCCGGACTCCTTAAGGTCTTGGCTAACATAAAAACTAGCTCGACCTAATATATTCTACCCAATACTCACCCATATTGCCCTATATCATACCTCACTCAAAATCTATCTGAGGCTAGCCTAGCCCAGAATTTCCAACTCCCAAACCCGGAAGTTTTCTAACCCAAAACTTGGCATGAATAAATTACCCATAATGATGGACCCGGTCGTTAGACAAGTATCTCAATGGAACCTTCTCATAATAAAGACTATTATTCACACCAATACTCTTCAAAGGAACAACAAGTGCTGAATCACCAAAGCATTTCTTCAACAATGATACATGAAATACTGGGTGCACTACTGCCAACTCTGCGGGTAACTCTAACTCATATGCTACAGTACCAATCTATCTCAAGATCCTGTAGAGTCCAATATAATGGGTATTAAGCTTTCCCTTTTACCAAATTTCATCACTCTTTTCATGGGAGAGACCTTTAAAAACACCCAATCATCGATAACAAACTCAAGGTCCCTTTTCTCACGTTTGCATAAGACTTCTGACGACTCTGAGTAGTCTTCAACCTTTCCCTAATTAGCTGAACCTTTTTCATAGTCTCATGAATTAAATCTGAACCTATCAATATAGCTTCACCTACCTCGTATAAACCAATAGGAGATCTACATCTCCGCCCATAAAGCACCTCATAAGGAGCTATCTAGATATTAAAATAAAAACTGTTATTATAAAGAAAATTCTATAAAAGGTAAGTAATCATCCCAATTACCTTTGAAGTCAATCACACAAATCCTCAACATATCCTCTAAGGTCTAGATAGTATGCTCCGTCTAAATATTTGTATGCGGATGAAGGTCTGGATAGTATACTCCATCTGAACATTTGTATGTGGATGAAATGTTATGGCTGAGATCTACTCGGGTACCAAGATCTTTTTAGAAAGACTTCAAGAACTGAGATGTAAACTGAGTACCCCTATCTGAGACAATAGACAAGGGACTCCATGCAATCTGATTAACTCACAGATGTAGAGTATGGCATAGTTTTCAGCTGAATCTATAGTCTTGATTGGCAAAAAGTGGGATGACTTAGTCATCCTGTCTACTATCACCCAAATAGAATCGTGGTGTCATCGTGTATGAGGTAAACTTGGGACAAAGTCTATGTTAATTACTTCCCACTTCCAAGTAGAAATATTGATATCTTGAGTCATACCTCCCAGTCTCTGATGTTCGACATTCACCTGCTGACAGTTTGGATACTTAATCGTAAAATTATAATGTCCCTTTTTATGCCATTCCACTAATAGACTTCCCCTAGGTCCCGATACATTTTGGTGGTCCCTAAATGGATAGAATACCAAGAGTTGTGAGCCTCTGTCAAAATCCGCTGCCACAAACCATCTACATCTGGAACACACAATCGATGTTGGTAACAAAGCACACCATCTCCCCTTTGGTAGAAAACCTCTACTCTCTGTTGGTGGACAATATCCTTCAGTTGATGCAAGACAGGATCACTATCCTATTTCTCCTTCAACTTGACCACCAATGAAGATTCTGACCCATTCTAAACTATGATACCACCATCATCTAAATCTGCATGGAAAACCCATAGACGAGCAAGTCTGTTGACATACTTAGCCAATTCCTTCTTTTCTTCAGCAACATAGGCCACACTACCCATAGACAACCTACTGAGAGTATCAACCACTACATTGGCTTTACCCAGATGGTAAATCACACTCGTGTCATAATCTTTAAGAAGCTAAAGCCATCTCCTCTGTCAAAGATTCAACTCATTTTGGGTGAACACGTACTGTAGGATTTTATGATCCATGAACACATCTACATAAACACCATATAAGTAGTATCTCCAAATCTTCAAGGCAAAAATTACCGCTGCTAGCTCAAGATTATGAGTCAAATATTTCTTCTTATGAACCTTAAGCTGTCTAAAAGCGTAAGAAATGACCTTATCATGCTGCATCAAAACACAACCAAGTCCATCTCTAGATGCATCACAATAGACTATAAAACCATCTGAACCCTTCTATAAGGTCAGAACTAGAGCCATAGTCAACCGAGTCTTCAATTATTTAAAATTCCTTTCATAATCATCATACTACTGAAACTTAACCTTATTATGAGTCAATCTGGTCGGGGGGTAGCAATGGACAAAAACCCCTCAACAAAACTCTTGTAATACCCAGCAAATCCCATAAAGCTCCTAATGTTTGAAGGAGAAGTGGGTTTAGGCCAGTTCTTCACTGTCTCTATTTTCTGTGAATCTACCTGAATGACCTCACTGGACACAACATGACCAAGAAACTCAATTGACTTCAACCAAAACTCACACTTGTTGAACTTAGCAAATAATTGGTGGTCCTTAAGAGTCTGTAACACAACCCTTAAATGGTTTGCATGCTCCTCCTCACTCCAAGAGTAGACACGAATGTCATCTATGAAGAGAATGATGAACATATCCAAGTACTACTTGAAAATATCCTATTTATCAAGTCCATAAAATCTACATGAGCATTTTTTAGCCCAAAAGACATAAACACAAATTCATAGCAACCATACCGAGTTCGGAAGGTTGTCTTTGAAATGTCATACTCCCTAACACTGAGTTGATGATAATCGGACCTAAGATCAATCTTGGAGAAACAACTAGCACCCTGAAGCTAGTCAAATAGGTCATTAATCCTGGAGATGAGATACTTATTCTTGATTGTGACTTTGTTCAACTGACGGTAGTCGATACACATTATGAGAGAACCATCTTTCTTTCGCACGAAGAGCACAGGAGAACCCCACAGGGAAATACTAGATCTGATGAAGCCTTTATCTAAGAGGTATTTCAACTGTTCTTTTAATTCCTTAAGCTCAGGTGGAGCCATTTTGTAAGGAGGAATAGATATGGGATGTATATCTGGAAGAAGGTCTATCCCAAAGTCAATATCTTGATCAGGAGGGACTCCGAGCATATCCTCAGGAAAAACTTTAGGAGACTCACTAACTACTGAAACTGACTGAAGAGATGGGGTCTTAGATTTGGTACCCTTAACCTGAACTATATAATAAATGCACCCCTGAGAAATCATTTTCCTAGCCTTAAGGTAAGAGATGAAATAACATATAGGCATTGAAGGACTACCCTTCCACTCTAAGACAAGCTCATTTGGAAATTGAAATTTTACAACTCTGATTCTGCAATCGACTAAGGCATAACAATAGCCAATCCATGTCAAGAATGATATCAAAGTCAATCATGTCTAACTCAACTAGATCAACTTAGGTGACTATATGAAGGACGTAGACTGAGTAATTTTTGTACACCTTTTTTGCTATGGCTGACTTACCAATTGGAGTTAAAACAGAAAAGAATTCTAGGAGTTGTTCATGATTGACTCCAAACTTAAAAGCAAAATATGGGGTCATGAAAGACAAAGTATCCCCAGGGTCCAACAAAGCATACACATCATGATAAAAGACTTGTATAGAGATGACATTTCATAGAGATGGTTCTGGCGTTGACCACCATCTACACCAGATATGGTACCCTAATGAACCAAGCAATTTGCTGGAGCTGCTTAAGAAGTAGACTAAGCCCGACCACCTCCATTGCCCTGTCTCGTAGAGGGGCACTTTCTTAACTGATGACCAATTTGACTACACCCAAAAAACCCCTCTTTGATTTAAAGGCACTCCCTTGGGTGATTCTTACCACACTTGCCATAATTAGGCCCTTTTGCTACACTTTTTTGAGAACGAGAACCTGTCACCCTACCCTTATGATCCTATCTAGGTCTGGGTGTTGGAGATAGAGCACTAGCTGACAATGGCGCTAGCCCTGATGACCTCTGTTGGAATGAAGATCAGCTCCTACCACTAGTTTTCTGCTGGTTGAGCTTAAAGTTATATGTTCTGTCCC
The DNA here is from genome assembly GCA_003996215.1 of Jaltomata sinuosa. Taxonomy (NCBI): domain Eukaryota; kingdom Viridiplantae; phylum Streptophyta; class Magnoliopsida; order Solanales; family Solanaceae; genus Jaltomata; species Jaltomata sinuosa. The sequence continues at coordinate 237,198 of QJPP01001109.1, forward strand.
TCTTATTATCTCGATCTCTCTCCTTCCTTCAGTTTCTCTTCCTCTATTTGCTGGGCATGAGTCATCAATTTAGAGATATCCATATCTCCAATCAGCATAGCAGTCCTGCACTCCTTCTTCACCAAATCTAAAACTCCAAAAACAAACTTGTTGATCCTAGCCCTCGGCTTTCCTACCATATCCAGAGCATACCTGGATAGCTGGGTAAACTTAAACCCATATTCATTCACTGACATAGACCCCTACTTTAAGTTTATAAACTCCTCAGCCTTTGCCTCCCTCAAATCTATCAGAAATAATCGATCAAGGAAAGCATCAATAAAATAATACCAAGTGCACGAGTTGCGTTCCTGCCACGACTGTCTTTCCACAGAGTAAACCAAATATGAGCCACATCCTTAAGATGATAGGAAGCCAGCTCAACACTCTCAGCTCTATTCACCTTCATAACCTAGAGAATCTTCTTCACTTTATCAATGAAGTTTTCTGTGTCTTCCTTAACCTTTAACCCAAAAAACTCTGGCGGATTCATACAAACAAAATCTCTGATCCGGGTAGAAGTTGACCCACCATTTGGGTTAGTAAGGACTGTTGCCTACTGGTTCACCTGGGTGGTCATAGCCTAATCCAACATCTGAATGACATTGTGAAACTCAACATTAGTAACTTCATGGTTTGGAACTTGGAGGATTACCATTCCTCTGACCGTTGTTTCTTCGTGGAGGCATTATCTGAAATGTGTAAAGCACGAATTAGGAGGATAAATAGAGTAAAACTCTATCGTATGATAAAGAACATAAAAGAAGAGAAGTTTCCTAAAATGTTTCATAGCCTCTCCCCCATAAGTGTGACACATTTCACACCCATAAAAAAGACTCTTCAAAATTTGACTTTTCAGACATCCTAGAATTCTTGAACCTAGTGATTTGATACCAAGTTTGTCATGATCTGAGTCTACACCGTGGATGAGACACAGTACTTGGAACCAGAAGTGATCCCAAGTGAACCATTGTTAATGACATAATATAAATTCATTCAACATACTATTTGAGTGGAAACTTAAGGATGGAAAATGGGCAAAACTAAAATTTATAATTGAGTTTCTGAGAGTAAACAATTCTACAAAAACTAACAACTATAAACTGTCTGACTATGTCTAAAAGCCTCTACTACTAGCAAGGATGAGTTTCTGGGATAAGACCCCAGCTAACTCTAAACATCTGAAATAAAAGCTTGAAATACAAAGTAAATCTAAAACTCCAAAAGTAGCCCGAATGATGAGGATTCACTAAGCTGACTGGGAATCCTGTTGAGCTAACTAGCCACGAGTCTGAGAGCGAACACCTGACTCTACATCGTGAAAGAATGTAGTACAAGAGAAAGTATGTGGTCAGTACTATTGAATGTACTGAGTATATGAAATCATGCTAACAACTTTAAATCATAAAAAGGACATGTATCATGAAAACATGGCTACAAATTGAAAGAAGTATAATCATTTGAGGATGCATAAATCAAAGTTGTAAAACTTAAGTCCTTTACTGAATAAATACAAAACATGTCTGAGCTGTAAAACTGTGAGATCATGATGTTTAACATAAGTAAAAATTGATACTGTAAATTTTTTACAATTGATATAAACTATGTGAGCAACATGGAGTCCAATGTATAATCCCATTGGGAGGGTGCCCTATACCCGACCAAAGGTATAGAACATGTCTAGAGTGAATTCACTAACTGAACCCATTGGGCAAAAAGTGTCAATCTAACAGGCAAAAAACTCTTATCCTATGGTGACAACATAGTTTTGAGACTTCGATTATCTGAAATCCTTGTCCTCTTAATGCTAAGTACTACTACTAAAACATATTACTAGCTGCTCATAATAGGTAAATTGATTTCTGGAAAATAAAGCATGAACTAGTATAATTTTATTTTTTTCACTGAAATACTAAAACTAGTCGTGCTAAATTTACTGAATTATGAGATCATGTATTCATAACATGACAAATCGTACTAAAACAAGCTGAAATATGTCAATCATGCAAAGTTCTTGAAGTAGAATGATAACTGATTTAGAATCGTGAGAAATTATGCATATCCATTTTAAACAAGAATCATACTCACAAAATATCGTAAAGAAACTGAATTTCAAGAAATATGCATAATTAGGTATAAACCCCAAATAATAGAGTCATGAAAAATCATAATAAAATTCTAAAGCTTTTGGACATAAGGGTGAAAGAAAACCCTTACTGAAAATCTACATACCTGAAATGCTCCAACTGGTTTAGAGAATTGGAAAAAATTGATCTGGAGACCTAAGGGCTGATTTCTTTAATGATTCCTAGAGATTTGTAACAAGAAACGCATTAGAATCCTTATGTTAGGGTTAGAAATCATTAGAATAACCTTAGGAATGAAGAAGAATACTTACCTAGCCTTTTAGGAATGTTTCTCATCGGCATGGTTGAAAAAAAGGTCTGGACTTGAAAAATAACAAAAAAATGACTAAGGGTTCTATTTATAGTCATCTGCACTTTTGGGTTTACGGTTGAGAAAACGATCAATTTTTCAGGAAAACTAACAGTTTTTTGACTAGTTTTTTACTTTGAGAATTTCTATGATCAATGATTCTGACCGTTTTTCAAAAAAATGATTTATTTTTTGACCAGTTCTATTTCTCTGAGATTTGTCAATTCTCGGATGATTTTCTACGGGCAGAAGAATGAATCATTTTTTTGAGAAAAATGAATCATTTTTCAACTAGTTCTTTCACTCTGAGATTGTCAGTTCTCGGATGATTCTCTATGATTGACAGGACTGACCCATTTTTTAGAAAAATAGTTTGTTCTTTCTCCCATAGAGACTTGGCAAGAGGTTTCTACAAAGATTCAGTTTACGATTCATTATACAGACCATTTTCTTTGAATTACGATCCATAAAAGTGATTGTCAATCCCTGAAATAGGCTTGTAACCTTTTTAAGTGAAAATCTAAACGTTGATTCAAAATCTGAGGTGTTACACATACACCGTGATAGCCAAGCAGCAATAGGTAGGGCAGAGAACACTATGTATAATAGAAAACTCATCACATAAGATGAAGATATAATACCATTAGATAACTACTCTCTAGTGGAATTATCATGATTGACTATGTAAAGTCAAAAGATAATGTGTTCGATCCACTTACGAAAGGCCTAACTAGAGAGGTAGTTAAAAGATCATCAAGGAGAATGGGTTTAAGGTCTAGTACAAGTTATCATGGCGGTAACTCTACCTAGTAGATTGGAGATCCCAAGAGCTAAGTTCAAGGAGATCAAACAAAGTTGTGAATGATAGTTCAACATTGTCAAATAACTCAACTCATTCTCGTGATGAAGACAATGTTCAGAAACAAGGATAAAGCTTTTTAATGGTTTCTAAGTTTGGCAGATATGACCAAATAGTTTATCTATAGAATTAAATATTTAAAAAATATCTATGTGAGTGTGAATTGTAAGTCGCTTCAAAGAGAATGATGGTAAAGACTAATTCTCTATGCACTCATGAAACCAGGCCGTTTTCATGGCTGAAACAAATAAAACTGTGAGAATCATAAATGGTTAAAGGTTAGTTGTGTGACTTGTATTATCTGGGTGTACAAAAAGGTTTGACGATTCAAAGATATTGCATCTATCGATTGATCGAGTGCATCCAATATAAGTTCACTACGAAAAGTTTAAAGTAAAACCAACTTATCCAGATGTAATTAATCTTTACTTATAAATCACACACTTATCCGTATATTCTTTTATCTTATAGACATTCCCTATTCATGTGGGGGATTGTTAGGTTCAATATGAAAAGTGAATGGAAAATAGAGGGAATAAAAATAGTGGAAAAATGAAATGCTCCTTTTACTTTTGAAGGAGCATTTATACTATATTAGTGGTAGAAAGGAATTTTCATGTGCTTAAATATAGAAGCACTTCCTTATAGTGTTAAAGGAGTTGAGTAGAAGACATGCCTTATGATATCATCATCGTCGCTCGCTCGGCTCGGCTTTGGCTTTAGCTTTGACTTTGAATTTATCAGATGATCAATCGAGAGATTATCTTTTTAGACAAAGTTTATTTAAACTTAATTGTTTAACAATTATTTAAGCCAAAAGTTTGACCAGAAATTCTTTCTCCATTTGCAGTTGCAAATGACCTTTTGCAGACCGTAAATGTAACGCAAGTCAAAAGGGTGAGTCCCTTTGAATCATTATCTTGGAAGTGCAAAAGTGGGTTGCAGCCGCAAATGGTCATTTGCAAACCGCAAAATATTTGCCAGAAAATATCAATCTCACTGGTTTGACTTGCGGTAGAATTGCAGCTGCAAACGGCCATTTGCGAACCGCAAGCCTACCGCAAACACCCCATCACTTCTGAACGAGTGTAATTTTTTTGAACCTTTGCTTCCTTTCTGAAGCAGTACTTGTTGGCTACAAATATCTGATTCTTTCTCAGATATTGAGTATGAGATATTCAATTCTTCTATATTTCTTATACTCTAAAATCTTGTGTGGTTTACTGCCGTTGAAGGATTCACTATTCAATAGAATTTGAGGAGCCGCTATTCTGCTAAAGTAAATTGTTCTATCCTGGAAGGATATATTTCATTAACCTCGGGTGCTTGAGGTAAATAATTTCTTAAGAACACACTGCGAATTCAGTGGGCTCGATTTTTCTCCTTTCCCTTTTACTTTACTATTTTCTGAAATAGTTTGAGGTTCTTGTTTCTGTTCATATCTTGAATACATATTTTATTATAAATAACAATGCCTTCCGCCGACCCTATGTGGAGGAGCGTGTATTGTATTCACTAAAAGATATAAAAATTATCATTGTAATAGGGGAGAGAAATGATATATGTGACCCTCTAAGATATACAAAATATGAATTGTATATAAGGTATACAATGTACATATCTACCGGGTGTTCTGATACATAGCCCAAACTGAGATTTGATAAGCCCGCAATACAACTATAGTAGTAGGATTTGCACTGACCAGTGAGTGAATTTGGTGATCTTCAAGCCTAGTAAAATCATGGACCGCTCCTCTATCTTACCCCGTGGAACAAGTCTTAAACATAAATGCATAAAAGGAAGAAATATGAAATGTAGTAATATATGAGAAATAACTATAACAGGTAAACTGTACAGTTAACATATATCTTAACAACAAACCACATAAGCGTGTAGGGTCCTCGTGTATGCACCCGCTAGACCAATTGTCACGACCCAACTACTGAGCCGTGTGGGCGCCTACTCTATGCACCTAGATAGATGAACTCTTACCACCCAATCCAACATGTAAATGTAAAATTAAAAAGGAAAACCAAAACTAACCTCTTTCAATACATGAAAACATTACAACCTTTTATTCAGGGAAACTCCTTTACAAAAGAATACAGTTACCCATTTCTAACAACTGAAAAACAACCTTCTCTAGGATCTAGTCTAAATAATACAAGAGCTACTACAGGAGTAAAACAAAAATGTAAGAGGACACATCTCCCATCATGGAAACAAGAATAGAAGCTACTGAAGATCACCGTCATCCTGTACCTATGAAACATCACCGACTCTGCAACAAGACTATAACCAAAAGGTATAGCAAGAGTAGAATCAGTACAAACACACATACTGGTAGGCATCATCGATTGACCCAAATCTATTCCATACCATCATATAAGAAATCAAGGAAAATGCACAATTAATTACAATACTCGACCCTTCAACATTCACCTACCAAAGCCCAATATCAACCCAAGTCTGCCTATCTCTTACGCTGCCAACTTCACCAGTATGAGACACTATACTCTGACTCCTAGGACATTCCCAAGTCACCTTAACCCTTAGACTTCCCAAGTCACCTTGTCACCTAGACTTCCCAAGTCACCTTGTCACCTAGACTTCCCAAGTCACCTTGACACCTAGACTTCCCAAGTCACACTTGTCACCTAGACTTCCCAAGTCATCTTGTCACCTAGACTTCCCAAGTAACTTTGACACCTAGACTTCCCAAGTCACACTTGTCATTACCTGACATTTATGCCCATACACGAACTACCATTCCCTTACCCCAGTCAACCTCTATGACTCAACAATCCAAAGTAAGCCCCACTACTTAGTGATGTCGACCGCACCCGTCGTACCGCCACCTACTGGTATAAAACCGCCCCAATGACCCCCAGGACCATACTCAACAAGTAACAACATCCAACTATTATAGAACCTATACCAGGCGTGGTATCCGAGCCAATCGATAAATATCCCATACCAGGCGTGGTACCCGAGCCAACCAATATGTAACTTGTACCAGGCATGGTACCCGCGCCAACCAAATGTCACACAAATCTAACAGTCAACAAACAATGAACAAAATCACACTTGTAAACCAACAAGCAACAAAACAAAGTTCATTTCACATGACTGATACTTGGAAAATTAGACATTCATAATCCCACTCCTTAAGCATGCAAACTCATACGACATTGAGCGATAGTACATGAACACATATCACATATTGGGAAAACAATAACCATCCCCTACTTGTTCAACATGCCACCTCGATCTACCCTAAGACCAACCCCACGTTTAAATTCAACTACCCGGCCTCTCATGGATTGGTATACAACAATCACAGTTCAACCATTAACTCGGTCCACTAATTGGGACCATCAACAAATACAATAACAAGTATAATTAAACCTATCTAAAGACTAACCCCTGACTTATCATTTAGACACATATAGACGTTTACATTCATTTTTGAACCCCCTGTTCATCCCATTTACCTTATTTAAATTTCTCTTGGAGACCCGCTACAACCTAGCAATCTATTCACACATAAACATTATCGGTTCCATGAACTCACTCGAGAATCTAGTCTCCCCAAGATGTATAATCCTAATATTAACCATAAGACCTGAATTGGAAACACATTATTCGAGACACAATAATTCTAGTTTCCAAGACCTACCCCAATAGTCTAGTTTCCTGGATTCCAACATCACACATCTATTAACAATTATAAGCAACCCAGAATGAAACCCATTACCCTAACACCCTCATTCCCATCTCAATCATCCAGCCAGACAATACCATATTCCCCCAAACTCCATGCTTGAAGTCCTAAGCATGGTTTCTCCTTTACGTCTATACAATAATACAAAATGAAAGTAGGTCAATATATACTCAATAAAAATAAACCTAGCCTACCTGAACGCCAAGAAGCTGCACCACGCATATTCTAGCTCAAAGAAGGCGTTTCTTAATGGATGAAAATCCCGAAATCTATGATTTCGCTTCCTTTTAGCCGGTATCTCTCCTCTCCATAGCTCTCAAGTCTTGGAGACGCCTAGGAGGGTTTTTGGAGTAACCCCTATCTGTTTTTGGGGCTGAATGTAAGGTTGTCAACTGGGCCAGTCTGACCCGGACCAGTTAGACCGGCCTATTTAGTGAACCAGACCGGAGGAGCTGAAGACCGGAAGGGAGTACCAGGTTTGTAGGCTATTTGTTGGGCTGGGCCATCCAGGCCTGGCAACCCAAGAAACCGGCCCAGTTCTGAGACCGGACCTAGCCCACCGGTGCCCCGGACAGGTCCGATCCGGATATTTTTTTTAAAAAAAAATTAATTATGGGTGTTGGAGTGTTGGGCTGTTTTGTTGGGCTGACAAGGCACGTGGACCGCCTGTCAGCAGCAGTCAGCAGCCTACATCACCCCTAATATTAGCCTTTTCAGGCTATTAATAGCAATTGTCAATTCATTGTGAATTGTGATTGACAATTCAGCCTTTTTAGGCTTCACTCTTCACTCTTCAGCATTGTTGAACGTTGGTCCAACAGCTACAATGCCGTTTGGGCCAACGTTTATTTCTTCCCCATTTTAAAAAATTCACCCATTTTTCATATATAAATACCTACTAAATTTTTTCTTTTTACTACAAAAAATTTCTTATTCTCTCTCAATTTTCTCTCTTGATTTCTAGCAATTTCTACTTTATTATTTTGCTATTAACAGCATCAAGTTGGAGAAAGTTCAAGTGTTTAATTCATCAATTTGTGGTTGCTTAATTACTTCTTTGTCTTTGATATTTTGGTATAATCGTTCTATCTTTTACTTTTAATTAGTATATTATTTGTTGAATATCTTTTTGTATTAATTTTGTGTTTTTAATATTTATTAGTTTAATTTATAAAATGGATTAAGTAAGACAACTTTATAAAAGTATTAAAAATTTATGTCCCGGAAGTAGTAGTGGTAGTAAGAAAAAAATTACTTCTGGTAGAGGTAGTACAAGCGGTAGAAATAATTATTCTCGTGTGCCTCCACCATCACCTAGTGAGATAGGAGAACGAGATATTCCTGTGGGTGCATATGATATGAATTATTTTGAGGCGCAAGAAAATTATGGAATTGAAGAAGAAAATGAAGTTGACGTAAGTGTACATAATAATAATAATGACGATGATGATAATGATGATACACCCACTAATTCCGTTATTGATAATGCTCAATCTCGTACACCTAATCTTCCTTCACGGCCTAGAAAGCCCCAAAAATTAACTAGTGTTGTATGGAATTTTTATACTAAAATAGAATAAACAACTCTTGTTGAATGCAATCTTTGTCACTTACAATATCAGCATAAGACCAGGGGTAATGCTGGGGAAACGGGTCAATTGATGAGATATTTGAGATCCGATCATATAGGCTGGGAAGAACTTTTAAAACAAGATGGGGCTGGTGGGACACAAAGACAAACAAAATTGATCCCATATACCGGTAAATTAGTTGGGACTTATAATAAAATGAAAGACCGTGAAGAGTTAGCGAAAATGATAGCATTGGGTTGTTTGCCTTTCACGTTTGCTTCTTCTGATGCTTTTGTTCATTACATACAATTTATTTATAATCCAATGTTTATCGGTATTCCTAGAAGTACTTGTCGGTAAGATATTTTTAAACTACATGGACAATATACATTTTATTTACGTTGGTTATTAACTAATCTGTCATGTAGAGTTTCTCTCACTTCTGATTTTGGTCGTGCGGTTAATAAAAATTATTATTTAACAATTACTTGTCATTGGATAGATAGTAATTTTGTCATGCAAAAATGTATTTTAGCATTTCGATATGATGAAGATCATAGGCATACTGCAGATTTTATTTCTAAATCTATCGCACTGGTTATAGATTATTATGGTCTTAACGAAAACGTTTTATGTATAGCTTTTGATAATGCATCTAACAACACTGCTGCTATTGATGATTTAAAAATTATGCTTTCTCCTCCGTGTGTAGAAATTTTTTATGTTAGGTGTGCTTGTCATATATACAATCTAATTGTAAAAGATGGTCTTGATTTTCTTGAACATGTGATTGAAAAAATTAGGCATGCAGTTGGCTTTATTCAAGAAAATAATAGAAAGCTTAGACTTACTGAATTTAAAATAAAATGTAAAGACAATAATCTTAGACCAAGATTAATGCCTGAAGAAATAGACACTAGGCGGAATTCTACTTTTAATTTTTTAAATACTTTCTATATTTATAAAGTTCCTATTACTACGACTTTTAACCAATATGCTAGCGAATTTCCTGAACTTATGTTACAAGAAGCCGATTGGAAGAAAATTAAAGATGTTGATTTTTTACAGTCATTTTATTTAGCTACTGTTAAATTTTCTGGTGCTTATTATCCTACTGCGTCTAATATTTTAGCTTATATAGTTGATCTCTCTATATTGCTTAGTGAATATAAGCTTAAAAGAGGTTACTCGGAAGCTATCACTAAAATGATCAAAAAATTTAAAAAATATTTTTTTCCGATTCCACCTATTTACTTAGTTGGTGCTATTTTAAATCCATGTATGAAATTTGTTAATATGTGTGAATTTGTTGCTATGATTTATAAAAATTTAGACATTAAGAATAATGAAGTACCTATTATATCTGATGCTACTATTAATGAAATATTTACATGGAAAATTTATTTAATCATTATGTTACCTTAGTTAATAATGCTACACCGACTCATACTACTCCTTTATCTCGTCCTTCTGACGAACCATCATCTTCCAAAAGACATGCACAAGGTGTGCCTGCTTATGGTGTAACTAATTTATCTGTTTGGTCAAGATTACAGCCTACAGCGCAAGGAAGCATAAATCGTGATAAGCTTAATTTATATTTGAGATCGCCCGTGGAGGACTATAAAAATCAAATTCCAACACTGGAGTGGTGGAAGAACAATCAAAAACAATATCCCGTACTTTCAACATTGGCTAGAGATGTGCTAAATGTTCCAATGTCAACCGTTGCATCAGAGAGCGCATTTAGTCAAGGAAGGCAGCAGCTCGGAGACAATCGACACTCATTAGGAAGCAATGCCATGAATATTTTAGTTTGCCTCAGAGATTGTATTAGAGCGGAGCGAAGAAACCAAGGAATGACAATTGAACCGGATGAAGAAGAACCACTTGAAGAAATAATGTCAATTGGAGATCCTTCAACACAATCAAGTCCAACATATGGAATTGTTGATTTTGAAAATTATGATCCCATTCCTGTCCATGTTAATACGGAGGAATTAGAGAAAATGATTCAAAATATGTAAATTTCTCAATTTATCTATTAAAATTTTATTTTCTAGTTTTAGTTTATGAAGTTAGAGAAAAGTATTTGTAACCTTTGAATTTCAACTTCATTTTTCAATCAATATATTATTAATAAAGTCAAAGGCTCATTGAGTCTTTGCATTTTAAATTTTTTTCTCTCATAAAATTTTAATTTTAATTCTTGTATATCATCTATTTTATATATATTTTATATATACTTATATAGTTAGTATATATTGTGAATATTTAACATATATATTATATGTATATTATTTGAATTTCAAAGTTCAAGTTTCAATAAATTTGAAATTCCAAATTTCAACATTTAATACATTGAAGTTTGAACTTTGACTTTGAAGTTTGGAGTGTTTGAACTTAGAAATTTGAATTTTAAATTTTTAATATATATGTATATATTATATGTATATCGTGTATATCACTTGTTATATATATATATTTCATATATCATATGTATATAATATTGTGAATATTTTATATATATCATATGTATATCATATTATCATGTATATCAACTATTATGTATATATGTTATATATATTCATATAGTATATATTGTGAATATTTATATATATTATATGTATATCATGGATATCATCTATTTCGTATATATTTTATATATACTTATATAGTATATATGGTGAATATACTATATATATATATATATATATATATATATATATATATATATAGTATTTTATGAATATTCTTTCAATGCATTAGTTTGACTTTAACTTTGAAGTTTGGAGTGTTTGGACTTACAAATTTGAATTTTAAATTTTTAAATTTAAATTTCATATTTTCAAATTACATTATTATAAAATATAAACTACTACTACACTAGTACGCTACATGATTATAAAATATAAATATATAATTCAAATTCAAAATTTTAAATTTAAAACAATTATAATTATATCACACTTTAAAATTGATAACACTACATTACATGATTAAACCTCATTTTTTGAATTTAAAATTTAAAAAAAATCAGCCCATGGACCAGCCCTCAAACCCGGCCCATGAAGGCCCCCCAAACTTTGACCGGACCGGCCCGGGAAACACGATCCAAAAATGGGTTCCGGACCCGGACCGGCCCATTTCTGCTGGACCCGGACCGACCCACACCCGAAGACCGACGGACTCCTCCATTCAAGGGGCCGGGTTGACCCGGACCAGCCCGTTTGACAGTCTTAGCTGAATGAGAGAGAATGAAATCATAAACCCATTTCTGGGTTTTTTGGTCACGTCCTTCTGCTATAGCGGCCTAAATACCGCTATAGCGGCACCGCCGTAGCGGAAGTTGCCCGCTATAGCGGGTTGAGCGCCTTTGACTTTCGCTATAGCAGAAATTTCTCCGCTATAGCGATCATCACGGTAGCGCAATGTCAATTGCTATAGCAGTTGACACGGGACAAAACCTCAAGAAATCCCCCAAAATTACCCATTTTATAACACAATTTGAAATCCTGATGTTTTGAACAAACTCTTTCATGTCGACTTTGATATCAAGAGTTCTACTCACCCAAATTCACTTTCGAAAAGTCCTACGGACTCTTTAACGCCTTAGCTAACGAAAAAATTAGCTCAACCTTAAACATTTTACCCAATCCTTTCCCGGATTGCCCTAGACCTTACCTCACTCAGTACTCGTCCGAGACTAGCCTAGCCAAAAATTTCCAACTCCCCAACCCGAAAGTTTTTCTAACTCGTTCTTCGCACGAATAGCTCACCCATAACGAGGTGCCATTTAATATCGACTGAACCAGTCGTTACAACAGATACCAATTTACCCATCGTTCATCCTCGAATGATCTCTAAGATGGAAGAGGAAGAAGGAGCTCGCCCCTTGAACCTTAACGCTTTACCATGACAGCGTGCATATAGTCTTATGCAAGCCACTGAACTTTCAAATCCCTTGGTGTACCAAACTCAATCGAAATTTAACTGATTCCCGCTCTATCAAGGAATTCCTTCCTTTAGGCTGCACACGGCTAATTTGATTATCCCTCCCCGAGTGCCCAAGATATCCGGGGCCTCATCAAAACACCGGAGAAAAAGAAATTCGCACTTAACGAATGAACAATTTCCCATGCCACGAGGACTAGATCCCTTTATGTTAAATACAATACCTGGAGTTCTACTAACCGAACCCCATTCTAAAGCTTCTATGGGATACTACGCCCCTCACATATCATGGTATCACCTTGCTCCTATCAACACTACCCCCCGAGACACCAAGTATCTCTAAACCACACAACACCAAAATTTCATTGAAACTCATCCTAACTTGAGATTTTCGTCAACTCTCACCCTAGGGAGAATTCTGCCCGGGAACTTACCCCCTAACTGAGGCTATAACTAGCACACCCCCACCACTCAAAGAGCAGTAACACTAGGTATTACCATGGTCAACTAGAGAGATGATAATGCTAAAGAATCCATTTAATAACTCCACTCCCTCAACTGACCCTATCACTAAGGATCATCAATAATAAACCAGCCAATATTCACCCTCATAACATAAGCCTATGAGCAGTGTCCAACACTACTCAGTCAATTACGGGTTATTTTACCAAATTCTACATGGGTGACTATTTCCACCAATGGTCAATCATAATTTTACCAATACCCAGGCTATCATATCTAACCTTTCCTTTTATCGCGCATGGATGCTAAATAATTCCTGCAATAGCTCGCAGCTCAGTTAGCAATTTAAACTAACCCAGGAATGAAAAAAACAAAACAGGGGAAAATAGGACAGGGATTATTGCCTGCCCATCCCGCTATAGCGACTTGCACACCGCTATGGCAACCACCAAAAGTAGCAGCCCAGAAAATTTACCATTCTCTGAAAAATTTCCTTATTTCTCTTCCCTGTTTTCAATATTAAGACATGAAATTGCATTGTGGTCTTAAAACATAACCTCAAGACCAACCTCAACTATGCATAGTCGAGAATTTAGCACCACAAAATCAGTTATGAAACACACAAAATCACGAACAATAATACATTCCTGCTATCATACACTACCAGCTCCCTTTTTTTTCCTTTCATGGTTCCCAACCAATCCTGACTGTCCCAAAACCGAAGCTTTCCCACAGCCATCAATCTTTTTTTGTTCCCTTTCCATACCAATGGTAAGTCTATACCCGAATGTAATGCAAACTATTTCAATTAATGCATACCACAATTTATCAGTAAAGCAAATCACAAACTTTAAAGCTAGAATAAATTTCCTTAAGTCACAATCATGAGTTACCACAAAAAATTTCTTACCGCAATTCCCCCTATCAAGCAATAATAGCCCTTTTCTCCATAGTTTCCAACCAATCCCGACTGTCCTGAAATCGGAGTTTCCCTACAATCATAAGCCTTGTTCCCTTATCATTTTTACCAATGGCAAGTCTATTTTTGAATTATAATACCATTTTACTGATCAATTCAAGTACACATAGAAAGTTATTACCAACCCAAGCACACAAAATTAAGTTATGACTCCTCCCGGACCAAAATATACACCACAAGGCAAATAATTTTACCCCACATGACTGCAGTCATACAAGTAATACAATACATATATTTTCAAGTTTTAAGCCACAACACAATCAAGTCACATCTAATATATTTTATTCGCCTCATGGATGACCATTAGTCGATTATCCATACTTTACCACAGGCTTTGAGGCCAGATACCAATTGAAACCTTTCAGGTTCTAATTTTCCTTGCTTGTGTTATCTTAATCGGAGTCAAACGACACCCTTTTTCCTTGTCGAGATACCAATTGAAATCGAGAGATACCAATTAGACTCAACCCATACAAGCAAGTAATAAACCGCACGAAAGGAATGAAAGAAGAGAGATGTTTCCTAAAATGTTTCATAGCTTCCCAAAGATTGGATGTGGATGTCAACACGCCAATCCGTAGGACTCTATTTGATATTTCGCTCTTGTACTGAGAGACCGGCAACCTAGGCTATGATACCATCTATCATGACCCAACTACCGAGCTGTGCGGACGTCTATTCTATGCACCTAGATAGACGAACTCTTACCACCCAATCCAACAGGTAAATGCGGAATTAAAAAGGAAAATCAAAACTAACCTCTTTCAATACATGAAAACATTACAACCTTTTATTCAGGGAAACCCCTTTACAAAAGAATACAGTAACCCATTTCTTACAACTGACAAACAACCTTCCCTAGGATCTAGTCTAAACAGGTACAAGAGCTACTACAGGAATAAAATAGAAATGTAAGAGGACACAGCTCCCACCATAGAAACAAGAATAGAAGATGCTGAAGATCATAGTCATCCTGTACCTATGAAACATCATTGATCCTGCAACCAGACTATACCCAAAATTTATAGCAAGAGTAGAATCAGTACAAACACACGTACTGGTAGGCATCATCAATCGACCCAAATCCATTCCATACCATCATATAATAAATCAAGGGAAATACACAATTAAATATAATACTCAACCCTTCAACATTCACTTTACCAAAGCCCAATATCAACCCAAGCCTGCCTATCTCTTCCGCTGCCAACTCCACCACTATGAGACACTATGCTCTGACTCCTAGGACATTCCCAAGTCACCTTAACTCTTAGACTTCCCAAGTCACCTTGTCACCTAGACTTCCCAAGTCACCTTGACACCTAGACTTCCCAAGTCACACTTGTTACCTAGACTTATTAAGTCATCTTGTCACCTAGACTTCCCAAGTCACCTTGACACCTAGACTTCCCAAGTCACACTTGTCATTACCCGACATTTATGCCCATACCCTGACTATCATTCTCTTACCCAGTCAACCTCTATGACTCAATAACCTGGAGTAAACCCCACTACTTAGTGATGTAGACCGCACCCTTTGTACCTCCACCTACTAGTACAAAACCGCCCAAATGACCCCCAGTACCATACTCGATAAGTAACAACAACCAACCATTATAGAACCTGTAGCAGGCGTGGTACCCGAGCCAACCGATAAATATCTCGTACCAGGCGTGATACCCGAGCTGACCAATATGTAACGTGTACCAAGCGTGGTACCCAAGCCAACTGAATGTCACACAAATCCAAAAGGCAACAAATAATGAACAAAATCACACTTGTAAACCAACAAGCAACAAAATCAAGTTCATTTCACATGACTGACATCCGGACAATTAGACATTCATAATCCCACTCCTTAAGCATGCAAACTCATACGACATTAAGCGATAGTACATGAACACATATTACATATTGAGAAAATAATAACCATCCCCTACTTGTTCAGCATGCCACCCCGGTCTACCCTAAGACTAACCCCACGTTTAAGTTTAACTACCCGACCTCTCATGGACTGGTATGCAACAATCACAGTTCAACCATTAACCCGATCTAATAATTGGGACCATCAACAAATATAACAACAAGTATAATTAAACCTGTCTGAAGACTAACCCTCGGCTTATCATTTAGACACATATAGGCATTTACATTCATTTCCGAATCCCTTGTTCATCTCATTTACCTTATTTAAATTTCTCCCGGGAACTCGCTACAACCTAGCAATCCATTCATACATAAACATTATCGATTCCTCGAACCAACCCGAGAACCTAGTCTCCCCAGGATGTAGAATCCTAATATTAACCATAAGACTTGAATTGGAAACACATTATTTGAGACACAATAATTTCAGTTTTCCAGACTTACCCCAATAGTCTAGTTTCCTGGATTCCAACATCACACATCAATTAATAATTATAAACAACCCGGAATGAAATCCGTTACTCTAACACCCTCATTCTTATCTCAATCATCTAGCCAGACAATACCATATTCCTCCAGACTCCATGCCCAAAGGCCTAAGCATGGTTTCTGCTTTCCATCTATACAATAATACGAAATGAAAGCAGGTCAATATCTATTCAATGAAAAGAAATCTAGCCTACCTGGACGCCAAGCAGATGCACCACGCATATTCTGGCTTTGCGAAGGCATTTCTTGACGGATGAAAAGCTCGAAATTCATGGTTTCACATCCTTTTAGCCAAAATCTCCCCTCCCCATGGCTCCCAAGCCTTGGAGCAGCCTAGGAAGGTTTTTGGTGTAACCCCCGTCTGTTTTTGGGGCTGAATGGGAGAAAATGAAATCATAAACCCATTTCTGAGTTTTCTGGTCACGCCCTTCCGCTATAGCGGCCTAAATACAGCTATAGCAGCCTAAATACAACTATAGCGGCACCATCATAGCGGAAGCTGCCGCTATAGCGGGTTGACCACCTTTGACTTCCGCTATAGCGGTCATCGCTGTAGCTCAGTGTCAACCGCTATAATGGTTGACGGTTGACACAGAACAGAACCTTGGAAAATCCCCTAAAATTACCCATTTTACAACACACTTCGAAATCCTGACGTTTCGAACCAACCCTTTCACTTCGACTTCGATATCGGGAGTTCTACTCACCCGAATTCACTTCCGAAAAGTCATACGGACTCCTTAACACCTTAGCTAACGGAAGAATTAGCTCAACCTTAGACATTTTACCCAATCCTTTCCCGTATTGCCCTAGACCTTATCTTGCTTTGAATTCGTCCGAGACTAGCCTAGCCCAAAATTTTCAACTCCCCAACCCGAAAGTTTTTCTAACCCGTTCTTCGCACGAATAGCTCACCCATAACGAGGTGCCTTTTAATAACGACTGAACCGGTCGTTACACCAATTCATAGTCTTTACGCAGTGAACATATATTCTCTGGTAACATGTTGTATCATCTGCTTTTATTGATCAATTATGTCAAACAAGGTCTATCTCTAGCAATTTTAATTTATATCAATATACATGGCAGTTCTGCTGCAAATGTTCCTAATAGCTGTCAGAAAAAAGAGATAAACTTTTACTGAATCATTCTTGGATCTGTCTGTCAGTCTCCTTGAACATTGCATATTGATATAATCCTATTTCTAGCATGTCTGGCCTTTAGATGTGCATGAAAGAATTTTGTGTTTGAATCTTCATATGCTATCCAGGAATAGTCCTTGACTTTTGTCTCAACACTGCCTCATGTATGACATCCCGCTTCTATAATTAGCATTCAAGTTATCTTGTACATCTTGTACCTGACCTCTCAGGTCAGTCTAGAGTTAATAAAAGATATTTCCTTGTTTAAGTATTTAGCCTGTGAACCAAGTGCTTGAAGCTTTTTTCGCACAACAAACATAGTATGTCCTGGTATCTATTAGGACCACAACTAATTCAAAAGTTTTTTAAACTGGTCCCGGTGGAGTAGTATTGTTAGTAATCTGAATGGTCTAATACAAAGCTAGAAATTCACAATAATATTGATAATAATAATAGGGGAGTGATATGAGCATTCTGGGTAACTAAAGAGCTTCCAGATTATCATACTGTATGAGCCAGCGTGAAAGATGTTCTTTCATGCTCTTTCTATAAATTATTAATTGGGGTTCAAAATACTCCCTTCCTTCACTTTTACTTGTCACTCTTTCGTTTTTCGAGGTCAATTTGACTAAACTTTAAAGTTGAATTGAAGTAGATTAATTTAATATTTAAGATTTAAAATTTGGATGGTTGAAAAACGTACGAAAAATGCTATAAGTTGCAATTCTTCTCATATTGTGAAGAAAGGTCTTGGGCCTAACTCACACCCCAAAAGCTAGCTCAAAGAGAGGAGGATTTCTCAAGCCTTATAAGGAGACCAATTACCCATTCCATATCTGATGTGGGACATTTAACACTGCCCCGCACGCCCAGACCTAGTTAACTGGAGCATGAACAATATAATATGGGAGCCCAACATCGGTGAACAAAGAATTGAAATGGGTCTGGCTCTGATACCATGTAAAGATATGACACTTGAGCTTAACTCAACTCCAAAATCTAGCTCATGAGGGGAGGATTGCCCAAGTCCATATAAGCAAACCACCAGTCCATTACCCAACCAATGTGGGACTTTTACCCACTCTAACACCCCCCTTCACGCCCATGGCCCAACTGGAGCGTAGACCGGGATCCCAAACGAGAATGGACCTGGCTCTGATACCATGTGAAGAAAAGTCTTGGGCCTAACTCACACCCCAAAAGCTAGCGCAAAGGGAGGAGGATTGCCCAAGCCTTATAAGGAGACCAATTACCCATTCCATATCCGATGTGGGACATTTAACACATATCAATATGATGAAAAAATACATCTTAAAATATTAGTCAAAATTAATGCAGTTTGACCTCGAAAAGCAAAATAATAACAAGTAAAAATAAATGGAGGGAGTATATTTTTTTGTTGAGTTAAGACATATAATGTTGTGATTGGCACGTGTGATACACATACAATCTCCCAAAAAGAAGCATCGAGCACAATAGTAATGTATCTTAAATACTCTCTCGTTTCTTTTTAGTTGTCATAGTTTCCTCTTTGAGAGTCATATAATATAAAGTTTGACCAACATTTTAACAAGTATTTTTTTCATCATATTGATATGAGAAAAATTGTAACTTATAATACTTTTCGTATAGTTTTTGAATATGTAAATTTTAATTTTAAAAAATTAAATTAGTCCAATCTAAATGAGCTTTGAAAATTAGTCAAATTGACTTTCGAAAAGTGCAACATGACAACTAAAAAGGAACGGAGAGAGTACACATTAAAATGGTTGGATATTTAAAAAGTTGCCCATGTTAGAGACCGAGGTGTATCTAGGGGGTTCACTGGGTTCCAGTGAACCCATGCTCCCCTCCCTAGATCATATATAGTAGTGTTATAATTTTTTTTTAAATACTTATCTATAAATGTGTGAACCCAACACCTCTGTAAGTGAGGTTAGAAATTTAAATCTTATTATTTTTTCTTTCAAACTGGTCAAATTTATATCGTAGATCCATCTTTTCGTAATAGTGCACCCATGCTCTCGAAATCCTGGATACGTTCACTTTTACTTGTTTGCAACGGATTTTACACCCCCTTTAAAAATAATAAATAAAATGCATATTTTATCATAATACCTATATTAATTGGTATATAGTCTTAATAAACATGAAAAATAATTTAAAATGAGTAATTAATTTTAAGGATAAAATTATAAATAGAAATTATTTTTCTCTTCATATATTTAAGTGAAAATCTATTTTTACTATAGCAATTTGTAGAGTTAATATATCAAAAGGTCATTGAACTTTGAGAATTCTTTTAGCAAAGTCATTGAACTTTGCTTTGTATCAATAAAATCATTCAACTTAAAATTTTTATTTTCTAATATCACTCAACTACATTTATCATTAAAAAGAAATGACATGACAAAATAATTTTTTTTATGTCATATATTAAACTAATATTTTCAATTTTAATGACAAATGCTAAATGATAATGACCCCTACTATTCTATAAACTTCGAGGAGCGAATTTGCAATTCACACAATAAACAACATCGCAAATAAATGAATAACGTTGTTCGATATAACAAAAAAATCATCAAACTTAATGGTTTAGTGATATTCTTTCCCTAATCTTGTATAGAATAATAAAATGATTAAAAACACTAAATAGAACCTCGCCAAGCCACCAAATCAAACACCCTCTTTTTCTTAAAGCAAATACACTGATGAAGAAAATATTAAATGTCAATCACCCCACTGTACTATATACACCAAAACATAAAGGTCACAATTGAGATTATTTTTTAATGCCATATATATTATCCGGATATGTGGAATGATAATCACCAAGAATTAAACTTAGCATATCAGTCAATCATAACTCAGGTAATGATGATTTTACTTTAAATTAATATAATTTGTATGTTTTCTCTACCGAGATTTTTATTTCTTTATTTTTTTGTTCAAATGAAGAACCAGTAATAGCTATTCAAATTGAAATACTTGTTGTTCAAGGTGTTGATTAAGTTGCAATTAAAGATATTAAAACTGCTGAACCATCTTGTACTTCTAAGAGAGGTCTTTGCTGCGGGTTATTTTGCAAAAAGAGAATTATGCCAATATCATAAATTTACCGTAATATAAAAAACGACAAGAATAATAATGAATTTTTGGAAAAATAAAGAAAGAAGGAGAAAAAACTGGAGATTAAACTTACCAAGGAAATAAGGTTTTAGTCTTTAGATGAAACTCAATTTGTGGATGGATCGAGTATAATAATAATAATAATAATAATAATAATAATAATAATAATAATAATAATAAGGAATAAATTTTTTAATGTGGAGTTCATGTTTACATGACATAAAGAATAATTTATTTTATCATATTATTTTTTTAATGATAAATGAAGTTGAGTGATTTTAGAAAATAAAAACCTTAAGTTGAGTGATATTAGAAAATAAAAATTTTAAGTTGAGTGATTTTATTAATACAAAGCAAAGTTCAATGACTTTGCTGGATAATTTTCCAAAGTTCAGTGATCTTTTGAGATATTAACTCCAATTTTTACTATAGCGGAAAAATAAAAGTGAACATAGGGAGAGGGAGTAGTAAGGATGATAAATTTGGACGTTTTCCTTATCTACATACATCAAATTACAGATGAATGTCAGATGTCTGAATTTGGATATTGCGTACTCCATTGTTTGAGGGAAAAGAAAACTTTTTTTCACACAGAGAGAAAAGAAAGGTTTAAAAGTTCCAAATATTGGAGGTTATAGGGGATGTCCGCAAAGGAAGGAAAACGTGTTAAGAATTAAAAAAAAAAAAAAAAAATCTAAATCCAATCGGGAACCAAGCTTATAAGTTATTATACCATAAAAGTTGATGAGTTAGTAACATACAAGTGGATTATATTATCGTTTTCACCATGGAAACCACAAACACTATACACATAATTAATTGCTTGTGATTGATTTACATGATAACAATACGTATAATTAACTATTTAATTTTCAAAGCCAGCGCGATGATTCTTCTTCTTCCTCTTCTTCTTCTTCGTCATCCTCAACGTTTTAGTCGCTTGATAAAGATCAACGACTAACCGGTACTTCCTTTTCTTTATTGATGTGGTTGTGTTGATGGACAGAGATGTCTCCGGTGTATTTCCCCTGCTTTCTTCGTCATTATGAGAATCGCCGCTAAGCTGAATTAACTGCAAAGCTGCGTCCATCTCCGGTTCCGTAGGGATATATTTAAGTTTCATCGATCTCACCATTGTTGTTGTTGCCTTGTTGAAGGAGAAAATTGAAGGATGTGGAGTTGCAGAATATGCAGGGCAGTTGTTATAAGGAAGCAATTGCAAATCCTAGTTCTATTCGGAAAAGGATTTATACAGGTGTAATATTGTAATTACATATATTTAACTTTTCACATCAACCGCCTTTCAATTTTCAAAACCGTCTACTACAATATCAAATGCTTTTTCCAACAATTTATTCCTTATTAAAAAAAAATCCTATTTTTATTATTGATTGGAGAAAAAAAGATTTTATTCTTGTCTTTTTTTTCTCATAAATAAATTATATGAGTGCTAAAATATTTGTAAGAAATATTGATATGATTAAGCTAAACCAATTATGAAAGTCTAACGACACTATCAATATGGATTGTGATAGGTATGGTTCGAGGTTCTTTCGCCCTTAATCAGAGGTCTCGGATTTAAACTTTGATAATGAAAAAAATCATGTTGAAAGTGCGTGAAAGCGATGTCACGCAATATCATCTTGTCTGAAAAATTTATTGATTAAACACCCATAAGTTGATGTTCTAACATATAAATATAAATTAAATGAAATGACTAGATGAAGCTTGCTCTGCAGGCTGGTGATATGTGCACCATTTTGCATATGTTGAGTTGTCTGTTCTATGTTAGGCTATATGTTCGAAACCCACCACCTACAAGCTTTATGCATTCTTTTAACTGTCAAATAAAATGAAAATGATGTAGCAGCCCAAACTCGGACTCCGGTCTCACGCCTAGGCTCAAGGGGCACACTGATCAAATTACCCGGTCCAAAGATATGTTTGAAGGCCCTTTTAAAATATATATATATATATATATATATATACACACCCATACACACCAAGTTTTTTTCAAAATTAATGGTTGCACGTGCACCAAGTCACCAACCCACCACGTGGGTCCACCTCTGCCTGTAATGTGGGAATTGAATTTACTCAGAGATTTCAATGTATACGTAGATACTGGACACCGGATGAAAAAAGAAAAAAGAAAAAAGAAAAAGAAAAAAGAAGTCCAATGACGTTTCAACCTAAATCTAGACGTGGTATTTCTCAAGCTAGTTCCCTGCATCTTAACATAATATCTTAAAATATGAAAGTTTGATTATCAGTTCTATTTAACAAATAGATTACACCATGGAGGTTAGAGCTTGAGTTTTGATACGAAAAAACAATAATTAAGCAGAGTGGCATGTTTACCGCAGGTTCATTCTAATCTTGTTCTATAAGTTCCTTCTTGTTAAATAATTCATATCAGGTACACACATTTAATTAAGGGTGGACATAAATCACCGAATCGAAATTTACCGTCCCGACTCCTGAGTTTGATTCAAAGTTTGGTTTTTAATGTTTACTTTTAAATACCGAATTATCGAAACTGAAACTATGGAAATATCAAACCAATGCCAAAGTCGCAACTCTTATTAACCCAGTTATACACTGCCTTTGTGGTCGAGGGGCAGAACACAAAGTAGAGTAGTTCATTTGAGCTCATTCTTTAGTTTCTTATGAGGATCTAGTTTTAGTCAATGTAATACCAAGTTAGGACATCTTAGTCCCAATTTGGTCAATAGTTTATTTTTCACATTGTGTGAAGACATTTTTGATTGAGTTATTTATAAAATGAGCTACTAGGTACTCTACCTAGTAGATTTACCATCTATCTGCAAAAAGTAATATACACCATGGAGAAGGAGAAAAATAACAAAATGTTAGGAGGTCAATTGCTTTGTGTGCTTGTAAGAAAATCGCAGTACAGAACAAAGGCATGGTAATTTTGGGTAAGTAATGAAGTGGTACTTAAGGACACCACGTGACAACAAGCCATATACAATAAGAATCAAAGTGGCCTGGCATTTCCAACAAAAATTTCAAAACAAAGGCTAATTAACATGGAAAAAGTCTCAGAAACCAAGAATCCTATGCCTCCATAGCTTGAGAGGCAGTGCTGAATGTTGGGGTTATGGGTCTTTTTCCCTTCCTATGTGGATAAATAAAGCTCAATTTGGATCAACCCACATTTGCCCATAGGCCCAATTCTATGGGGCATATATATAGACCTTTTTTAGGTCTTATTTCATAATCCACATAATATTTTTCAGCAGCCACACATAGAGAGAAAGAGCAGATTTTCGCACCCAATTTCAGCCCTAAATTGCCAACTTCAAATTGCGATTCCCGCTTCGTTTCTTATCCGATTGATCTGATTTTTGGACCGCTTGTTCCTCTCATCTCAATCTTTGATTAGAAACTGACAGAGTTGGATTTGGTATCCCGTAGCTCCAGTTTTGCATCCGTGAACAGTAGCTGCGTTTTTCGGTGTTTTTTTGCTCCTTTTATTCTCTTGTTTTTGGTGTTGTGATTTATGTAGTGTTGCTCGTTTGTTGGCACTTCTTTGGTGGCCATTTTGGAGAACATTATTGTAACTCTTGGTGATTATAGTGGAGGTTTTGGTCCCGTGGTTTTTACTCTGCACACCGAAGGGGTTTTCCACGTAAATCTTGGTGTCTCGTGTGATTGGTTTATTTTGTCTTGTCGTATTTCTTTTGGTTGATATACTTGCTGCCTTATTACCATTGTGCTTGGTTTGTTTTTCTTCTCTTGGTTCAAATTGAAAGGGAAAGTTTAGACTTGGGTATTCTTCCGCTGCTACCCTGTTGTGCATTCCTTGTTAGTGCCTTGCCTTTCCCAACAAAGTGGTATCAGAGCATTGGTTGTTGTTGATAGTCAATTTGAATGATGGAGGCAAATATGAGCAAGATGATGTGTTTGAATGGTAGTAATTATCATACTTGGAAAGGCAAGATGAAAGATCTTCTATTTGTCAAGAAGATGCACTTACCTGTGTTTGCTTCTAACAAACCTGAATCTATGAATGATGAGGATGGGGAATTTGAGCATCTGCAGGTTTGTGGCTATATCAGACAATGGGTTGAAGATAATGTTAGAAATCATATTGTGAATGAGACACATGCCAGAAGTTTGTGGGATACGCTTGAGACACTTTATGCTTCGAAGACTGGCAACAACAAGTTGTTCCTGCTGAAACAATTGATAAATATCAGGTACAAAGAGGGTAGTCCTATTTCTGATCATATAAATGATTTTCAGGGTGTCCTTGACCAGCTGTCCGGAATGAGTGTAAAGTTTGATGAAGAAATTCAGGGACTTTGGCTTTTCAATACTCTGCCAGACTCTTGGGAGACTCTTCGAGTTTCTTTGACTAATTCTGCTCCCAGTGGTGTTGTAACTATGGAATATGCTAAGAGTGGTGTCTTGAATGAAGAGATGAGAAGAAGATCACAGGCCTCATCTTCTTCAGCTTCACACTCCGATGTGTTGGTTACTGAAGATAGGGGGAGAAATAAGTTCAGAGGTCAGAATGATAGAGGTACAAGTAGAAGCAAGTCAAAGTCCAGATACAAGAATGTTACATGTGACTATTGCCACAAGAATGGACATATCATGAAATATTGTCACAAGCACAAGAGAGATATGAGACGACAAAAGAAAGAAGGCGATAATGAGAATCGTGTTGCTGTTGTTGCTAATGATGATCTTCTTGTTGCTTGTGGTGAGAATGCCATTAATCCTGTTCATGATGAGTCTAGCTGGTTTGTGGATTCTGGTGCTACTTCTCATGTCACGCCCAAGAAAGAATTATTTTCTTATTAAACTCCAGGTAATTTTGGGATGTTGAAGATGGGTAATAATGATGAAGTTGAAGTTCTTGGCATTGGAACAGTTTGCTTAGAAAGTAACAATAGTTCGAGATTAGTTCTCAACAATGTCAAGCATGCTCCAGATGTTCGCCTGAATTTGATCTCTGTGGGGAACCTTGATGATGAGGGTTATGTTAACACCCTTGGTGCTGGCCAGTGGAAGCTTACTAGAGGTTCAATGGTTGTGGCTCGTGGTGACAAGTTATCTAACTTGTACGTATTTCAGGGCTCCATCTCTAGGCTCAGTAAACTTGATGGAGAATGATACTTCATCAGAATTATGGCATAGAAGGCTAAGTCATATGAGTGAGAAGGGGATTGACAATTTGGCTAAGAAAAATTTACTTTCTGGAGTGAAACAAGCAAAGTTGAAGAAATGTGTTCATTGCTTAGCCGGTAAACAGAAAAGAGTTTCCTTTCAGAGTCATCCGCTTTCAAGAAAGCTTGATTTGCTGGAGTTGGTACATTCTGATTTGTGTGGTCCTTTTAAGGTAAGGTCTCATGGTGATGCACTTTACTTTGTGACTTTTATTGATGATCATTCTCGCAAACTCTGGGTATTTCCTTTGAAGTCCAAGGATCAGGTACTTGATGTGTTCAAGGGTTTTCAGGCCTTGGTTGAGAGACAGACAGGGAAGAAATTAAAATGCATCCGCTTAGATAATGGTGGTGAGTATATTGGTCCTTTTGATAAATATTGTAGAGTGAAGGGTATTCGGCATCAGAAAACTCCTCCAAAGACTCCTCAGTTAAATGGTTTAGCAGAGAGGATGAACAGAACTCTAGTTGAGAGAGTTAGATGTATGCTTTTAGATGCTAAGCTGCCAGATTCCTTTTGGGCAGAAGCACTTAATACTGCTGCTTATGTTATCAATTTATCTCCTGCTGTTGCTTTGAATAGTGATGTCCCTGACAGAGTTTGGTCTGGTAAGAATGTTTCTTATGATCATTTTAGAGTCTTTGGGTGTAAAGCTTTTGTTCATGTTCCTAAGGATGAAAGGTCAAAGCTGGATGTTAAAACTAGACAGTGTATCTTCATTGGTTATGGTCAAGATGAATTTGGCTATCGTTTCTATGATCCAGTTGAGAAGAAACTTGTTAGAAGCCGTGATGTTGTGTTTTTGAAGACCAAACAATTGAAGATTTTGACAAAACTGAGAAGGTTGATTCTCAGAGTAGTGAGAGCCTAGTTGATATTGATCCAGTTCCTTTGACTACTGCACCTGAAGAAAATCTTCATAATAATGAAAATCAAGTTGATAATGAAGATGATGATCATGTTCAAAATGACCAGGATGTTGTTGATGCTCCAGTGCAAGAGGATGTGGTTGGCCAGCAACCAGCTGCTATTGATGCTCCAGAGAGTTCTCTCAGAAGATCTACTAGAGAGAAACTACCTTCATCTCGTTATTCTCCCAATGAGTATGTACTCTTGACTGATGGGGGAGAACCTGAGAGTCTTGATGAAGCCATAGATAGTGAAGAAAAAGAAAGATGGTTTGATGCTATGGAAGATGAGATTAAATCCTTACATGATAATCATACTTTTGATTTGGTTAAGTTACCTAAAGACAGAAAAGCTTTAAAAAACAGGTGGGTTTTCAGGGTGAAACATGAAGATGGCAATCCAGTTCCACGGTACAAAGCTAGATTAGTTGTGAAGGGTTTTAACCAGAAAAGGGAGTTGATTTTGATGAGATATTCTCTCCAGTTGTGAAGATGTCATCCATTCGTGTTGTTCTAGGCTTAGCTGCAAGTCTAGATTTAGAGATTGAACAAATGGATGTTAAAACTGCTTTTCTCCATGGTGACTTAGATGAAGAAATTTATATGGAGCAGCCGGAAGGTTTGAAGTCAAGGGAAAAGAGAATTATGTTTGCAAATTGAAGAAGAGCTTGTATGGCTTGAAACAAGCTCCTAGACAGTGGTACATGAAGTTTGGTTCTTTTATGAGTCAACAGGGCTTCAAGAAGACTTCTTCAGATCATTGTGTTTTTGTGCAAAAATTCTCTGATGGTGATTTTATTATTGTGTTGCTTTATGTTGATGACATGCTTTTTGTTGGTTATAATGCTTGCAGGATTCAAAAGTTGAAGCAAGAGTTGAGTAAGTTTTTTGCTATGAAAGACTTAGGACCAGCAAGGCAGATTCTTGGCATGCAGATTGTCCGTGACAGAAAGGCCAAGAAGTTGTGGTTATCACAGGAGAAGTACATTCAGAAAGTACTTCGAAGGTTCAACATGAATAATGTTAAGGTTGTCAGTACCCCTTTAGCTATGCACTTCAATAGCCCACGCCAGAGCTGTCCTTCCAGAGATAAAGAAGCATTGAAGACAAGCTCCTCCTACTCGCTCTCAGCTTTGGATGTTTAATGTTGCAATGAATTCTGATACAGCAATATCCACCCGCGTGGTATTGTTAGCTCGTTTTCTGCTTTCTCAATCCGGAAGAGAACATCTGAGCGTATCCTCTCTCCACACCACCACCCACGCCCACCGCACGCCCCCGCACCCCGAAAAGAGAGAAGATACAGACCTCCCAATGTTTTCTTCCCGGATTAGAAAGAAAACGGCTAACAATACCAACAGCATGAGCAATATCTGGTCTTGTACAAATCATTGCATACATTAAACTACCAACAGCTGAAGCATAAGGAACTTTCTTCATATCTTCCTTCCCATCATCACTGGAAGGACACTCTTTCGTGCTCAACTTGAAGTGCATAGCTAAAGTTGTACTGACAACCTTAACATTATTCATGTTGAACCTTCGAAGTACTTTCTGAATGTACTTCTCCTGTGATAACCACAACTTCTTGGCCTTTCTGTCACGGACAATCTGCATGCCAAGAATCTGCCTTGCTGGTCCTAAGTCTTTCATAGCAAAAGACTTACTCAACTCTTGCTTCAACTTTTGAATCTTGCAAGCATTATAACCAACAAAAAGCATGTCATCAACATAAGGCAACACAATAATAAAGTCACCATCAGAGAATTTTTGCACAAAAACACAATGATCTGAAGAAGTCTTCTTGAAGCCCTGCTGACTCATAAAAGAACCAAACTTCATGTACCACTGTCTAGGAGCTTGTTTCAAGCCATACAAGCTCTTCTTCAATTTGCAAACATAATTCTCTTTTTCCCTTGACTTCAAAACCTTCCGGCTGCTCCATATAAATTTCTTCATCTAAGTCACCATGGAGAAAAGCAGTTTTAACATCCATTTGTTCAATCTCTAAATCTAGACTTGCGGCTAAGCCTAGAACAACACGAATGGATGACATCTTCACAACTGGAGCGAATATCTCATCAAAATCAACTCCCTTTTTCTGGTTAAAACCCTTCACAACTAATCTAGCTTTGTACCGTGGAACTGGATTGCCATCTTCATGTTTCACCCTGAAAACCCACCTGTGTTTTAAAGCTTTTCTGTCTTTAGGTAACTTAACCAAATCAAAAGTATGATTATCATGTAAGGATTTAATCTCATCTTCCATAGCATCAAACCATCTTTCTTTTTCTTCACTATCCATGGCTTCATCAAGACTCTCAGGTTCTCCCCCATCAGTCAAGAGTACATACTCATTGGGAGAATAACGAGATGAAGGTAGTTTCTCTCTAGTAGATCTTCTGAGAAAACTCTCTGGAGCATCAATAGCAGCTGTTTGCTGGCCAACCACATCCTCTTGCACTGGAGCATCAACAACATCCTGGTCATTCTGAACATGATCATCATCTTCATTATCAACTTGATTTTCATTATTATGAAGATTTTCTTCAGGTGCAGTAGTCAAAGGAACTGGATCAATATCAACTAGGCTCTCACTTCTCTGAGAATCAACCTTCTCAGTTTTGTCAAAATCTTCAATTGTTTGGTCTTCAAAAAACACAACATCACGGCTTCTAACAAGTTTCTTCTCAACTGGATCATAGAAACGATAGCCAAATTCATCTTGACCATAACCAATGAAGATACACTGTCTAGTTTTAACATCCAGCTTTGACCTTTCATCCTTAGGAACATGAACAAAAGCTTTACACCCAAGGACTCTAAGATGATCATAAGAAACATTCTTACCAGACCAAACTCTGTCAGGGACATCACTATTCAAAGCAACAGCAGGAGATAAATTGATAACATAAGCAGCAGTATTAAGTGCTTCTGCCCAAAAGGAATCTGGCAGCTTAGCATCTGAAAGCATACATCTAACTCTCTCAACTAGAGTTCTGTTCATCCTCTCTGCTAAGCCATTTAACTGAGGAGTCTTTGGAGGAGTTTTCTGATGCCGAATACCCTTCACTCTACAATATTTATCAAAAGGACCAATATACTCACCACCATTATCTGAGCGGATGCATTTCAATTTCTTCCCTGTCTGTCTCTCAACCAAGGCCTGAAAACCCTTGAACACATTAAGTACCTGATCCTTGGACTTCAAAGGAAATACCCAGAGTTTGCGAGAATGATCATCAATAAAAGTCACAAAGTAAAGTGCATCACCATGAGACCTTACCTTAAAAGGACCACACAAATCAGAATGTACCAACTCCAGCAAATCAAGCTTTCTTGAAAGCGGATGACTCTGAAAGGAAACTCTTTTCTGTTTACCGGCTAAGCAATGAACACATTTCTTCAACTTTGCTTGTTTCACTCCAGAAAGTAAATTTTTCTTAGCCAAATTGTCAATCCCCTTCTCACTCATATGACTTAGCCTTCTATGCCATAATTCTGATGAAGTATCATTCTCCATCAAGTTTACTGAGCCTAGAGATGGAGCCCTGAAATACGTACAAGTTAGATAACTTGTCACCACGAGCCACAACCATTGAACCTCTAGTAAGCTTCCACTGGCCAGCACCAAGGGTGTTAACATAACCCTCATCATCAAGGTTCCCCACAGAGATCAAATTCAGGCGAACATCTGGAGCATGCTTGACATTGTTGAGAACTAATCTCGAACTATTGTTACTTTCTAAGCAAACTGTTCCAATGCCAAGAACTTCAACTTCATCATTATTACCCATCTTCAACATCCCAAAATTACCTGGAGTTTAATAAGAAAATAATTCTTTCTTGGGCGTGACATGAGAAGTAGCACCAGAATCCACAAACCAGCTAGACTCATCATGAACAGGATTAATGGCATTCTCACCACAAGCAACAAGAAGATCATCATTAGCAACAACAGCAACACGATTCTCATTATCGCCTTCTTTCTTTTGTCGTCTCATATCTCTCTTGTGCTTGTGACAATATTTCATGATATGTCCATTCTTGTGGCAATAGTCACATGTAACATTCTTGTATCTGGACTTTGACTTGCTTCTACTTGTACCTCTATCATTCTGACCTCTGAACTTATTTCTCCCCCCATCTTCAGTAACCAAAACATCGGAGTGTGAAGCTGAAGAAGATGAGGCCTGTGATCTTCTTCTCATCTCTTCATTCAAGACACCACTCTTAGCATGTTCCATGGTTACAACACCACTGGGAGCAGAATTAGTCAAAGAAACTCGAAGAGTCTCCCAAGAGTCTGGCAGAGTATTGAGAAGCCAAAGTCCCTGAATTTCTTCATCAAACTTTACACCCATTCCGGACAGCTGGTCAAGGACACCCTGAAAATCATTTATATGATCAGAAATAGGACTCCCCTCTTTGTACCTGATATTTATCAATTGTTTCAGCAGGAACAACTTGTTGTTGCCAGTCTTCGAAGCATAAAGTGTCTCAAGCTTATCCCACAAACTTCTGGCATGTGTCTCATTCACAACATGATTTCTAACATTATCTTCAACCCATTGTCTGATATAGCCACAAACCTGCAGATGCTCAAATTCCCAATCCTCATCATTCATAGATTCAGGTTTGTTAGAAGCAAACACAAGTAAGTGCATCTTCTTGACAAATAGAAGATCTTTCATCTTGCCTTTCCAAGTATGATAATTACTACCATTCAAACACATCATCTTGCTCATATTTGCCTCCATCATTCAAATTGACTATCAACAACAACCAATGCTCTGATACCACTTTGTTGGGAAAGGCAAGGCACTAACAAGGAATGCACAACAGGGTAGCAGCGGAAGAATACCCAAGTCTAAACTTTCCCTTTCAATTTGAACCAAGAGAAGAAAAACAAACCAAGCACAATGGTAATAAGGCAGCAAGTATATCAACCAAAAGAAATACGACAAGACAAAATAAACCAATCACACGAGACACCAAGATTTACGTGGAAAACCCCTTCGGTGTGAAGAGGAAAAACCACGGGACCAAAACCTCCACT